>JAQQSK010004025.1:7500-97887 GCA_028658325.1 Potorous gilbertii | reverse complement strand
TATTGGATGGGGAGTGAGAAGACTTAGGTGAAAATCTCACTTCTGCTACCTGCTGATTATATAACCTTCAATGAGTCAGTTTTAAAACAAAGAGGTTTTTCTAGGTGATCTCTAAAGCTGTAAATCTAATCCTAAAACAAGACTGCTTTGCCTCCTCCCTTTACCCTTTCACTGCGGTACTGTCTACTCCCAGCACCTAGGCCTTACATGCTGACTTCTGGTACTATGACAGTGCAGCAAAAAACGACCCTCAAACTACATTATGCAGAGTACTTAATTTCATTAAAACATGATACATTCTGCAGAACTAATCATAGCATATGATTTCCACATGAGTAGTCATACCACTATGGCTAAGTATATATTTGTTGTACTCTGCATATCCCTAACCTAGTTCAGGGTTAGAAGATAAAGTATGGACAGGAAACTCCAAAAGATTTTCAGCCCAATGGAAAAGGCTAAAAGTCTCAGGAAGGTACAACTACAAAGAAACCAAGAACATACACTGACGTAAACTGAGACAGGTCTTCACCTTAATGAAAGCAACAACAATAACAATAAAATAAAAAAAATATACAAAGCATGGTCCTATCTTTCATCTTTGAGAACTTTGAAGTATCATCAAGTCTTTGGTAAATTCATAAGTAAAATGTCAAGTCTTTGAGGAGGAGGGACTAGCTGAGAAATGTTGCGGGTCAGTTCTCACATGATCTGTGGCTGCAAATTCAAGATTACTGATGTATATAGATGGAGCATTACTCCTAAACTTTTGCTTTCAGTTCCATCATATATGTGTGTATCTATCAGTTTATTCCACAGTGTTACAAGATGCAAAGTCACAAAGGATAGATATTGTCTATTAGACTCGATGGACCTAGAAGCTTGAAAATCACTGAATAACAACTATGTATGTTAGACAGTACAATGCTAATAGCAAGAGAAAAGAAGTAATATAAAGCCTTTGCACTCTCTGAGTATTCATTAATTATTGATTCATCAATCAAGTGCCCTGCAATATGGTTCAGGCAGGCTCTGTCAGAGCGCACAGTTGCTGGTACGAATTGTGGTAACTAGACCTATCAAATTAAAATATTAATGTAGAAACTCGGAATTATATTGGTTCATTAGGAGCCTCACCCTAGTGCTGGATGTGAAGGAAACTCCTTTGAACCAGTCCATCTTCAGAGGTGTGCCCCTCTTCATAAGGTGCTTAAAATGCTGGGATTGACCCTTTTTACGTGTCCCAGCAGAATTAGAAAGGGCACAGAAACTGTGTCACTGAGACTCTCCGAACTTTCACTTTCCATAATATATAATTATATAATATATAATCATAATATAATTATTATAATATAATATTATTATATATTATATTAATTTTATTTATATAAATAAAATATATGATATATTATATATAATAAATCATATATAAATAAAATATATATAATGTATATATATATATATATATATACACATATCGATATACATGCCATCTTCACAAACTAAGAGCATCATAAGGTAAAGGAGAGAGTCCATGGTCAACTCTAAAGACATAGAAATGGGAACAATTGAACTCACCCTAGTACAGCATTCCTCTGGGTCCAAAGACAATATATTGGCAGTAGGGGTCAAAGTCATTGCCACTTTCATAGACAGAAATGTGAAGTAAGTCTTTTCAGACACCAGAATAGCCTCTCTTCTACTCAGATTAATATTGGACAGGTGGCAGCTTTATATTGAACAGGAAGCATAACTGCACTTGAAACCAGGCCAAGATCCAATTTTGAGGTCCTTTGTGGATCCATTTCTTAACATAGTATTCCACAGCCCCACTGCCAAGGGTGTTTAAGTGTTTTAAATATTTTCTCTCTCTCTATTTTAATTTGGTTCCTGCCAATTTTATCTCGGAAGCTAACATGCCAGCATTATGAGAAGAAGAATTGCACTCTGATGAAGGAAATGGTTTGGCTTATGTCAGCTTGTTAGAGAATTATTTAATATATTTGAAACTGCCCCAGTCTGATTTGAGTATATCTGATGAGCTTGGGGTGTCTGTAGGCTTCAGAGAATTATGTAGTCCAGACATTTAGGCTTAAAAAAGTTAATATGTTTTGAGGTTTTATGTATTTGTTCTTTTGTCCTATGAAATTTTCAATACTGTGCTTACCACACTTATTTTTGCATTACTATAGATTTGGAATAATTTGTTTCTTTTTTTCTTCAAAACCTTGGAATTCTGGGATATTCAAGAACATCCCATTTGTTGTAATGCACTTATTTTTTATTTCATGAATGTTTTGGATATATTTACATGTTGTTAAATAGAATTTCTGACAGTTTAACATAGGTGTTTCTTCTCTATCCACCACAGCAATTAAACTTTTTGATACTGTATCTTGATAAACAATGAAGAAAATATAATAAATGGTTACAGATACACACAAATACAGACATAGATGGTTAATCTCTTGTTCTAAAATGTGATAGGATAAAAAATTTCCTAATAGGATAAAAATACTCCTAATAGGATGATAATATTCCTAATTTCTTCCCCTAATATGTAAAATACATAGGAAAGGAAAACTACAACAATGATATTACAGAAAGTGACACATTTTTCGACTTTAAAGATAATCTTTAGATAATTCAAAAGAATTAAAATGAAGTGGCCATGGAGCACCCATTTTAATTTTTCCTTTCATCCGCATTTGAAAACCTTAATAATGTAAATTATGTCCTTGTGAAATTATTTGAAAATTTACATTTTCTACAGAATATCTGTTTGTATCCTGTTTAGCCTAACCTGAAAAGTAAATGGAGCAGATGAGTTGATTAAATATTTAAAACATAAATATCTGGCTATTGGACCCAGATGGCTCCATAAGAGAAAGTGAGACTGGTGACTTTGCACAGTCCTCCCTCACTTAAATACAATTCACTTGCATATCATGGCATCATATCCCTGACATCATGGTCTTCTTTGAGAACACAAGACAAATAACAATGTCTGTGAGTAGACTAGAACTGTCCTGTTGAGAAACATTCCTTCCTTCCTTCTTCTTTTCTTTCCCTCTATCCATATAGGGTACCACACACCTTTACCTACAGGGACTCTACACAAAGGGAATATACATCTTAATCTCTGAAACTATTTTTTCTTTCTTAAAGACTAGTCTTAACCTAAAATCACTTTGACTTTCATTGATTGGCCAACAATAGGTTCTAAACCAAGCCTTATTTGGTCATTGTTTGGGCCCCGTTGTCTCAGAATTAATGTAAATAGCAATTGTTTCTGTTTTGTTCAGAAACCCTGAGAGTGTTCCCTCCCAGATAATTTTTATTTTTTGAGAAGTAAAGAGGCCATTCTCTACCTTAATCACTGAATAGGCATTATCTTAGTCAAACTGAGACCTATTAAGGATCTTAACTTGAAAAGGCCAAAGTTTTCCACTACATTCTGGGTCATCTTCAGCTTTTCTGGCTTTGATTAGCCACTGGACCCAGATGGTTCAGGAGAAGAAAGTGAGCCTGGTGACTTTGCACAGCCCTCCCTCACTTAAATCCAATTCACTTGCATGTCATGACATCACCTTCCTGATGTCATGGCCCTCTTTGAGAATGAAGAACAAACAATGGCAATCATACACACACACACACACACACACACACACACACACACACACACACACATGCCCATAAGCACCAACAAATTGATTTCATTCCTTTAGTTATGTCTACCTACTCATCAATTTGGTGGAAAATTGGCAAAGAAATATAGAAACTTGTGTGTAATGCTGTTTTTAACTTAATCAATAAGATAATATACATTAAGCACAAATGAGACATAGTGTTCATTAAACTAATTGTTTCATAATATACTGAACAATGTACTTTTATGTGCTTTTAATTAACTCTGATTTAATAGAGTGACTCTTTTGCCCCTTTACTTTTGCAACTCCTGACAAATTCCTTAACTGACAAAAATGGCAGTTACCCAGTTTCTTAATGGCAGCTGGTAATGCAAAGTGGAAAGATTTAATTGGTTAGAACAGTTTAGAAATATACCTTGTATTTATAATTGGTTTTTACACATGGAAAAAATAGTTGCTTGGAAGAAAGCCAGTCTTACCTGTTGGAAGCCCAGTGTGTTTTATTATGGGATTACATTGGCCTTAATGCAATTAGACCAAATATTTGTATGACTAATTATTGTGGGTCAGATTAGAAAAAGTCATAATAATAAATATTATGTTTCTGAAAATATTATGATGCTCTTGCAAAGATTAGGTATGGGGAAAATAAAAAATTAGTATTTGAAATATGTCCAGAAGAAATTATGAGGGGGTGGAGTCAAGATGGTAGACTACCCTGAGCTCTCCCCCAAAGCCCTCTAAATACCTGTAAAAAGTTACTCTAAACAAATTCTGGAGCTACAGAATCCCCAAAATGAAAGAGTAAAACAAATCCCCAGTTGAAGACAACCTGGAAAGTCAGTAGGAAGGGTCTGTCACACCAGGCAGGGAGCAGAGTGCAGTCTGACTGGGTGGTACCTGCACAGATAGACTGGATCAGGACTCAGGGGACTGAATCATTGGCAGCTGTGGCAGTTTTCAAAATTCTCAACCCACAAACACCAAAATGGTCAGTGGAAAAACTCTGTGGGACCTGGGGGAAGAGGAACTCTATGGTCAGGTCAGTCCTAGCCCCTGGGCAGCAGGGGTGGTGGCAGGGGCAGCTACTGGAGGGAGCAGCAGCAGCATCAACAGAGTCTTTTTTCCAGAGCTCTGGATGCACAGACAGTGAGGGACTGAACATCTGATACAAAATCTCTGAAACCTGGAACAGTACACCCAACCCTTCCCCACTCCATTGATCCATGACCCCTTATTCATACAAAAATAAAACAGTAGATCAATGAATTGGGACGTACAACAACAAACAGAAAAAGAACATATTAAAAACACCAGGCAGACTAAGAGTTATTTTGGTACTGGCTAAGGAGCAGAGTGGTGGATCTGCAGAATAGTTTAGGTCCATAAGACAGAGTAGATGATAACCGTTGTAATCTGTTTGATAAACTCAAGGAACTCCAGCTTCTGGGATAAGAATTCTCTATTCAAAAAAAATGGGAAAACAAGAAAATAGTGTGGCAGAAATTAAGCCTAGACCAACATCTCATGCTATATACCAACGTAAGGTCAAAATGGGCACATTATTATACATAAAGGGTGACAATCTTAAACAAATTAGGAGAGAAAAGAATATTTTGCTAGTCAGTTGCATGGAGAAGGGAAGAATTTAAGACCAGACAAGAGATAGATAGTATTTTAAAATGTAAAATGTGCTGGTGGAATTGTGAACTGATCCAACTATTTTGTAGAACAATTTGGAATTATGGACAAAGGGCAACCAAACTGCCTATGCCCTTTCATCCAGCAATATCACAACCAGATCTTTAACCCAAAGAGATCATAAAAATGGGGAAAGGACCCACATGTATGAAACTATTTATAGTAGCAATCTGTGGTGGCAAAGAATTGGAAACTGAAGCGATGCCCATCAATTGAGTAATAACTAAACAGGTTGTGGCATATGAATGTAGTGAAATACTATTGTGCTAGAAGAAATGATGAGCAGGTAGATTTCAGAAAAAAAAACCAACCCTAGAAAGGCTTAAATGAACTGATGGTGAATGAATGAGCTAAACTAGGAGAACATTATGCACACTAAAAGCAAAGATTAACTATAACTTAGCTTTTCTCAGAATTACAGAGATCTAAGACACTTCAAAACACTTGTGATGGAAATTGCTAATCATATCCAGAGAAAGAACTATGGAGTCTGAATAAAGATCAAAGCAGACAATTCTCACTTTTTTTTGTTTTTTTTTCTCATGGTTTTTTCCTTTTGTTCTGATTCTTTATGTATATACACACATGTATATATACATACATGCACGCATGTACATATATCTCTGACATCGTATGTGTATGTGTATATGTGTGTACATATGTGTGTATATATGTATGTATATGTGTGTGTATATACATATGTTTGTGTGTGTATATATGTATATATATATATATATATATACATATATACACACACATATATATATATATACATATATATATATGTATATATATCTGACCTTATATTGTTTGCTGTGTTGAGGGGTGGGATTAGGGGAGGAAGGAAGAAAAGTTTGGAGCTAAAAATTTTACCAAAAATATAGTAGAAAGATGACTTAATTTCAAAGCTTTGGTAGGGTTATGGTAGCTTATGGTGGGGTGGAGTAGGAGAGGTTGGTACAACTCAAACTATATATGATGTAATGTAGTGCAAGAATGGATACACTACTTATTGCTCCTGATTTGTAGCTTACAACTAGAATTTTTTGAGATATAAATTATTGCTAAGGAGATTTATCTGTAAACTATATTCATTAATGAAAAAAGTCCCAGGTTACAAAATGGATTATACAATTGTTATTGTCAGTGTCTGTGTATTTATTAATGACTTTAGTCTAGTTCTATGTTGGATGGTGAATAGAATTCTGGATTTTTACCTCTGGAGCAAAGGAAAATACAGTAAAGATGCACACACACACATTTCAAGGTATCTCAATAGAAATTGATTGGAATGTTTGTCAAGATTTTTTAAAGATCTTTTTCATTCTTTCATTGGCAAGGAAAAAAATAACATTTATGTATATTTTATGAAGGCACACATTTATATGTATTCATGCACACAAATATGTGTATTCAGATATTATGTATGTTTTGTCACATACACTATAGAGACACATATGTTTCTTATGTATCATATATACAAATATGTGCACATGCACATGCACACACACACACGCACACACATACAGATTCTTTTTTCTAACTAATAAAATAATAGAATAGCCTTCTCTTGTTGACAACCATTCCAATCAATTTCTACCTCAGTGTAATGTCTGGAAATCTATTCCCTTTTACCTAATGGGAAATGAATAAGCCATCCTTTAATGAGGGAAAAAGTGTAGTTTCATTAGAAGACATGACAGTGAAAAGAAACATTTTGATAAGCCAAGATGATGTAATTATCAGTGTTCCTATACAATGAAATTATTACATATTAGAAATGGAAGAAATCTTTCTCATTTCACCAAGGAAGAATCTGAGGAAAAGAAAGGCTAAGAGCCATGGCCAAAGTCACAAAATTCTCTGTGGTATGTTTGGGATAAGGTCCTAATCTTCTTGCCCTTCAGTTCTGTGCTTTTATTATAACATAGTGACTCTCCTTGCTGAGAGAAAGAGAGAGAGAGAGAGAGAGAGAGAGAGAGAGAGAGAGAGAGAGAGAGAGAGAGAGAGAGAGAGAGAGAGAGAGAATTTTAGGAACTTGAAATCAAGCAAAATAAAAAGTATTAGGGAAAAAGGTAAACTGAGATTAATATTAAAAAACAATAAAATTATTAAAGAGAACTTTTATCCAGACAAGGGCTGCATTTGGCTTCTCAATTCAGAATCTAAAAGAGCAGTTGTATCAAAATAATCAGCAAAGGTTTAAGAAATGAGAATTAGAGGATTTTAAAGCTAGGTCTAGCTTTGTCACTAATTTTTTATTTTTATTTTGTGTGTATTTATTTATGTAGCCTTGAAGAAGTCACTTTTATTTTGGACTTCAATTTCCTCACTTGTAGACTGTTGGATTTGCACTATTGGATTACCTTTAACTGACTAGTCTGATTATTCTGTATTTTAAGATTGTGACTCTCAAATTTAATTAGTTTCTACCTCTGAAAACAAGGACATTTGTGACAATTGGCTTATTTGCTTAAATCTAAACTCAAGTATTCCTCCACTCCTTCTTTCATCATGGTTTTTAGGATTTACAAGTTTACTAACCAGTCGGTGATTAAGAACCCTTTAAAAAGCACCCTGTGTGTAGCATGTCTGGTTTAATAAATTTTATAATTTGGTATTTCTTATACAAATTGTACATATATTGTATATATATATATATGAGTGTGTGTGTGTTTGCATTTAATTCAAGTCAATCCAACAAATGATATTGTGTTTAATGTCTAAGGAGTTTTTATTTTTTTATTTTTTAATTGAATTATTTTGTTTTCCACATTCAACAATCACTTCAATATATGTTATATTTTTTTCCACTCCCTCCTCCTTATTACCTACTCCCTCCTCACTCCTTCCCTGACACAGCATACAATCTTATATAGGTTCTACATGTACATTTCTATTAAATGCATGTTGCATAGAAGAATTAAAATGAATGGGAGAAACCATAAAGCAAAACAGAACATAGTACAAAAGAAAATGGTCTGCTTCTACTTGCAATCCAATTCCATAGATCTTTCTCTGGATGTGGAAGGCATTTTGTGTTAAGTCCAATGGAAATTTTTTAAGTCCACGAATTTCAATGAAGTACTAAGTCTACCAGAAAAATTCCTCACATACTATGGTTGTTGCTGTGTGCAAAGTTCTCCTGATTCTGCTCCTTTCACTCAGCATCAATTCATATCAGTCTTTTCGGGCTTCTCTGAAGTGTTTCTGTTCATCATTTCTCATAGTACAATAGTATTCCATTACATTAATATATCACACCTTGTTCAGTCATTCCCCAATTGTTGGACATCCACTTGATTTCCAATTTTTGGCCACCACAAAGAGAGCTGCTATAAATATTTTTGTACATGTAGGACCCTTTCCCATTTTTATGATCTCTTTGGGGTAGTCCCAGAAGTGATATTGCTGAGTCAAAAGGTATGGACATTTTTGTAACCCTTTGAGCGTAGTTGCAAATTGCTCTCCAGAATGACTGGATCAGCTCACCGCTCCATCAACAAGTCTCGTACAGCTTCTCCAACAATTACCATCTTCCTGTTTTGTCGTATTAGCCAATCTGATAGGTGTGATGTAGTACCTCAGAATTGTTTTGATTTGCATCTCTCTAATTGATAGTGATTTAGAGCATTTAATCCATATGATTATAGATAGCTGTAATTTCTTCTTCTGAAAATTTCTAAGGAACTTTTATACATACTGGAGTATAATGTTAATTAGAGTTAAAGATCTTCCCCACTCATTGATAGGTTTGCCTATTAAGGGTGGCTTGATTTGGGGAGTCCCACACCTTTTGTTAATTTCTAATGCACTGCTTCTTAAGGGTTGTTATGCCCTCTGGCTCTGAAAAGTGTGGTGAAGTTTTTCTTTGGGACTTACTCATTGTAAGTGTTTGTTTGGTCAGATGAGACTCTGCACAGCTGCTAAGGAGCCCTTTGACTTTGAAAACCCACATGTTCATGCTTCTCTCTCTGGTAACTATGTATGTATGCATATATTGTCAGACAGTTGGATCTGTTTGTTGATCTGTGATGTATCTATTGCTCATGATCAGACAGTTGGAAGGCCTGACTGTTGATTATTACCTTTGTATTTTCTGTGAAGTTCAAGGTATTAACCTTTTTCCCTGAAATAAGTGAATGATACACGTGCTCGATTAAAGTGATTGTTGACCCCTCAAAAATTGCTTTCCTTTTAGAAAAAACAGATCTAAAAACCTGTACAGCAGGCACTCCTGTGTATGGCGAGGTCCTTGCTATTATATGAGGATACTCGGGTCAAAGATGGCACAGCTTTTGAGCTCAAGGAGCTTAAAATCCAATAGTGGAATGATATCGTGCCCAAAGATATGTGTTGTACAGGTTAAAATTTCCTTAAGCGCAAGGACGATATGCCTCCTTCCCCCCAAAAAACTGTGTGAGAAATTTAAGAAAGAAAAGACAGAGCCATAACTAGCAACCTCAGTGCTACCTCTTGCCTGATTAAACATCAGGAAATATGCTATTCAAACACATTATCACTCAAGTTGAAAATAATACAAGAATTTAATAAGACATATTCAATTAAATGAGAAGAACATTTTCATATGATGGTGTATGAAAATCCTGGAGATAGAACTTCAAAAGTCATCTATTCCAACTCATTGACATGCTTCCTTTTAAATAAATTTATTAATATCTTTAGTTTTTATATCATATATATATATATACATATATCATTGTATTTCTGTTCCAATCTCCTCTCTGAAAGTCATCCATTATAGTATAGTATGAAAAAAAGTACTATAAAGTTAGCCAAAACAAAAAGAAGTTTAATGTTATATGTATATCCACATGTAGTACATCCATGGCCCCCTATTTTTGCAAAGGAATAAGAGAATTGCCTTCCTATGTCTCTTTTCTATGATCAAGTTTGGTTGTTATAATTTTGAAATAAATCCATTTCCATTATTTGGTTGTTGCTGTTATTTTTTCCCATTAATATTTTAGTATTTGTTCGTATTGTTTAGCTGGTTCATCTTCTTTTGCACTGAATTAGTTCGTGTAAGTCTTTTCAAGCCTTTTTGTATTCATATTCATTTTTCATACTTAAGAGAAATATTGTTATATTCATAGAACACAATGGGATTAGCTGTTGCTTATTTGATATGCATGTACTTTATTTCCAGTTTTCTGTAACCCAAATTAATGCTACTATAAGTATTTAGGCGTATTATTGTTCAGTGGTTTATTTGTGTCTGATTCTATATGACCCATCCTGTTGATAGGTTTTATTGATAGAGATACCAGAGTGGTTTGCCATTTCCTTTTCTAATGTGCCCTGTATTTTTTTTTTAACAGATGAACAACTGAGACAAATGGTGGTTAAGCTACTTTCCCAAGGTCACACAGATACTAAGTATGTGCAGTTGGATTTGAACTAAGATTTTTCTGATTACAGGCCTGGCAATATTTCCACTCTGCTAATAGTTGTATATATGGGAATTTTATTTTGTCATTGACTTTCTTGAGGTATATGTCCACTAGCCAAGTCTTTCGGTTGGGGAATATAGAGTTTGGTAACTTGCATAATTCCAGATTGATTTCCATAATGATATCTCATATTCTTCTAAGCTTTCTGAATAGTCAAAGGAAAAGGAAAAGGAAAAGGAAAAGGGAAAGGGCATATATGTATAAATTATTTATTGCAGCTCATTTTGTGCTATTAATGAATTGTAAATGAGGGGATGCTTGACAATTGAGGAACAGCTGAACAAGTTCTGGCATATGATTATGATAAAACCTTACCATGTTGTAAGAAGTGAGGAGCAGAAAGTTTTCAGAAAAACCTGAAAAGATTTACATGAAAGGAGGCAAAGTGAAAAGAGCCAAAAGAGAACATTGGGTGTAGTAATAGCAATGTTGTATGATGATCGGCTGTAAATGGCAACAATTCTCTAAGACAATTCTGAAGAATTTTTGATGAAATTTTTTTCCATCTCCAGAGAGAGAACCAATGAAGTCTGAATGTAGATTGAAGCATACTTCAAAAAATCTTTATCTTTTTTTGACTGTGTTTTCTTTTGCAATGTGGCTAATGTGGAAATATGTTTTGCATGACTGTCTAAGTATAACCTATATTAAATTGGTTTCCTTCCGAAGAATTGGGATAGGGAGAGGAAGAAGAAGAGAATTTGGAACTCAGAATAAAAATATTTTTATATGTAATTTAAAAAATAAAATATAAATATTTTCCAGAAAATGACCTCAGTCTTCCTTTCTAGCCTTATTATACATTAACATGAGGCAGCTAGGTGGTGCAGTGGATAGAGCACCAGTGCAGGAGTCAGGAGGACCTGAATTCAAATGTCACCTCAGATACTTGACACTCACTAGCTGTGTGACCTTGGACAAGTCACTTAACCTCAATTGTCTCATCCTGGGTCATCTCCAGTCATCCTGATGAATATCTGGTCACTGGATTCAGATGGATCTGGAGGAGAAGTGAGGCTGGTGACCTGCACAGCCCTCACTCGCTCTAAACAATGTCAAGTACAAGTCATGTCATCATTTCTCTGATAGTATGGTCTTCTTTGACAACAAAGGATGAACACATATACATTAACATATATGGTAATACATATATCACATACATTAATATCCCAAAAAACGCCCTCCTTAAAGTGTTCAAACACCAGTCTATTTTCCATTTCCTTATCTTTGCATTTATTTATCCTCAGAACATACATCCTTCTTACCTCTGTCTCTTGAAATCCATATTTTCCTCAAGACTGAATTCAAAAACCATATGTTCCATGAAGCCTTCCCTGATAACCCAAGCTGGATATGCCTCCTCACCCACAAGACTTTGTATTTATTTTGTTTGTGTCTTTGTATGTACATAGTTTCTCCCCAGTTGAACACAAGCTCTTTTAGGGCAATGAATGTTTCATTGTTGCTTTACATCTGTAACATGTAGTTCATTGACTGTCATCACTGAGAACAGGTAGCCCCTATGAGATGATGGGATAGGACAGTGCACGTTAGAGTATTGTATGTGGGAAAGTAGAGAAAGAATTAATGAATTCTAGGAGTGGGGAACCTGTGACCTCAAGGCCATATGTGACTCTCTATGTCCTCAAGCATTGCCCTTTAGATTCCGTAAAAGGGCAATTTGTTCTGTGAAGATTGGATTCAGTCAAAGGGCCATACTTGAGGACATAGAAGGCCACATATGGTCTTGAGGTTGCAGGTTTCCCATCAGTAGAGTAGACTAAATTACATAACACTTTGAGCCTCTCCTTCTACTTTGTTGAAGGAGAATATTTACTAACATTTTCTTCTGTCTTTTAATCTTTCTTAATTTCCTGTCTTTACACAAAACTGAAGTTTTACTCCACTCCTTCTGAATCTGGGGAGACATTACTTTCATCTGGGAGAACCAAACAGAAATAAAAATAAGTAATATATACATAAATATAAACTGTTGGAATACAGGTTATTTAATGAACGCCAAGATAATTTACCTACAGTTTCACAAACTATTTAAGATATTTATTTCAAATATTCTTCTGTTTGATTATCAGTCATTTATTTGCTTGACACATTTTGCCAATGGGTGAAGATGCCTTTGATTTTTAAATATTTTTAGATAATACTATCTTTTACAACACACACACATATTATATTTTCCTAAAAAGATATAGTTGAACCAGAATGATAACATTGTATTACCCACTTAGATGTCCACAATTGCCTCAGTTTTCCAGGCTGCTTTGATTTTTGAGAGTTGGACAATTTTCCATCTGATTGAACATTTTCTTCTTAAAAAAACATTTTTTTCATGCTACTAAAAATCCAAAAAAATCATTCAGTAGAAATACCACTGCTGATATAATAGTAGTGGGAAGTATTTTCCCATGACAACAACACCTAATAATTGCGTTGGAAAACTTAATATTTTTTATTCAGCTAAATTGTTGCCTGATGTTGTTCGGTAATAATGTTTTAAATTCTAAATGTCAAGCATGCGCCTAACATGCACACACACACCTCTGTATGTATGTGTGTATATGTATGTACACACATATATATAACATTTGATTTTTTCTAAATTACATGTAAAGAAAAATATTTAACATTTAAAAAATTTTTGAATTCCAAATTCTCTTCCTCCTTCCCTCCCCTACCCCCTCCTTGAGAAGGCAAGCAGTTTGATACAGATTATACATGTACAGGTAACTAGGTGGCAAAATGAATATAGCTCCAGGACTAGAGTCAGGAAGATTCATCTTTTTGAGTTCAAATTGGGCCTCAGACACTTACCAGCTGTGTGAATTTGAGCAAGTAATTTAACCCAGTTTGCCTCAATTTCTTCATCTGCAAAATGAGCTTGAGAAGGAAATGGCAAACTGTTCCGATATTTTTGCCATGAGAATCTCAAATGGATCATGAAAATTTGGATATGACTGAAATGACTGAACAACAACATATGTGAACAGTCACATCAAACAATTCTATAACCTAATAATATGTAATAAATTGAATGAAAATAATCTATTATGATACAGGCACACACAAAACATACACATATAAAATGTATTTATTATTTATTTATTTACCAGTGGCAGGGGTAGTCCTTTTCTTATACTGTAGTCCTTAATAAATATATTTAAAAATATTGAAAATCTACAAGATTTATTCATTAGGTAGAGTTTTGCTTTGCTTTGCATTGGTTTGGTTTGACTTTAATTTTTGGCACAAACAACTCCCAATATCGGCCAGTCATTATTTAATAATTACCAACCATGTTCCAGGCACTGCGCTCAATACTGGAGGCACAAAGAGCAAAACAATAAACATTCCCTATTCTCAAGGAGCTCAGGGTCTAAGGAGGGGGGAGCCAATATGCAAGTAACATTGTACTACACACAAACATGCGCACACACACACACACACACACACACACACACGCCCTAAATTAGACATAATCTCAGAGAGAAAGTAATAAGATTAAATAGAATTATAAATTTTTTTCTTGTACAAAGTGGGAAATTAATTAAGACTTCAGAGAAACCAGGAAAACTTGGAGGGACACAGGGAGAGAGATCATTCCAGGAATGAGGAACATCAAATGAGAATCCTTGCAGTCAGGTGAAGTGCTGTAATGCTGGAGGAACAGCAAGGAGGTCAATGTAACTGGATTAAAGAACATAGGGAGGAGAGTGATGGGTAAAAAGACAGAAAATATAAAACCGGGGTAGGTTATGAAGGGCTTTAGAAATCAAAGAGAAGATTCTTTATTTGATCCCATACGTAATAAGAAGTCACTGTAATCTATTGCAATTTATAGGCTTGGAGAATTGCCTGGGGACACTGAAAGTTAAAGTGATTTACCAAACTTCATACAGGCAAGACGTTTGACCACCTCTTGATCCACTATCCCACCCTACATAATTGTGTTTTTTCTATCTAATTGACAAAATTAGAAAAGGAAACTATGCTGGTGCTATGTGAATTATAGCCTGGGTTTCTTTAAAATCCTGTAAGAAAGACTTTCAAGTTTATACAAAATAAAGACAATATTTCATAAGTAGCTGCAAATTTTGCTAATTTTAGACACACACACAAATACACACACACACACACACATCTGGGGTAAGGGAGCCTGATTTTGAATCCTGCCTCTATCATGTTTGCAGAAACCTGTATTATCTTAAGTGAGTCACTTATCCCTTACCCTCTCTGAGTGACATCTTCCTTATCTATAAAACAGTCATTCCACAAGATTATTTCTAATTTCCTTCCAGCTCTAGATCCACCATCTGTGACTTCTCTGTACCTCAGTTTATTCATCTGTAACATGGGATTATTGTAGAATGTGCTTTTTAATGTGCTATAGAAATATTATCCTCAGAGTTTGTTAGCATAGAAAACGTAAGAGAGAGATGACACCTTATCTAGGCATTCTGAAAACCTCCATTTGCCAGGGAAAGTAGACAATTCAACAGACTGACTATGTTGAGATTGACTATAGCTCTCAACATTAAGTGTATTTTATTTTTCAATAGAATAAAACACATCCTTCTTTTCTTTTGTGTTTCCTGTATTTTCTACAGGTATAAAACTGTGTACCTAACAGACACTCCAATTGCTTGTTAAATGAATTGAATTTTCAGCATCCATGTCTTCTGAGTTTAAATGATGTCCATGGCCTAGCCCAGAAGTGCCATTAGGATAATAGGTGCTAAATACATCTTGATTTTGACAATATAAAATATGTTCAACATTTCAGGACTTAAAAACAAATAACACATTCTCCTTTAAATTCCACAAGACTTTGAAAGGATGTCACCTGATTTTCTAGGTAGTAGGTAAATAAATGTTTCTTGCACAAGGTGGGAATTTAAAATTTGTTGGAAGCCAGGGAAGCTTGGAGGCAGAGATGAGGAGAGAGATCATTCCAGGAATGAGGAACATCAAATGAGAATCCTTGGAGTCAGATGATCTACTGTAATGTTGGAGGAGCAGCAAGGAGGACAGTGTTACTGGATTAAAGTGTACATGAAGGGGAGTAAGGAGTAAATAAGGATTTTATAGGTAAAGAAAACAAACAAAAATGTCATTAAGATAGAAGTCATAGAAAACTTTCATAAATAGAAAATTCTTAAGCGTAAAGAAGATGTAAATAAAGGGACATGGAATAAACAATCAAGGAATAAAAGAATTTAAAAAAATAGAAATAGATGGTACAATTGGTACAACTCATACAAAGTGAGTGGTATAGAGTGGTTGCCAGTAGGAAAAACAGTCCAATTACTCCAATAATGTATTCCATTATTCAAGTCCTTGGAATCAATGATCAGAATTCTGTGTTATAAGTGCTAATGTATTTCATGATTCTTGGCCTTAAAATGCCAAGTGGAGATATAATTTCTATATTTATTCAGTTGTTTGTTTAAAAAAAAAGTTTTTTTATGTTTCAGTATATCATTTATAAGCACACAATTCATTCCTTGTTAAAATATCTTTATTGACAAGTAGACTGTTTTCATAGTTGCAGAAAGATGGAAATGAGCATATTTCCATTTGTGTTTCATTAAGTTATGCTGCACCCAATATGCAGTGTCTTGATGTAGTTTGAAAGGTGAACAGATGGGATTTTATTTTTAGCTCACATTAACACAGCCCATCAAACACTCATTTGCCTGATATACCATCATAATATAGCTTACAACTTTAAAGCATAGCTTTGCCCATCTTGTAGCATCAAATGATAGAAGACAAATATGGGATAAATATTTAATTTTAACCATGATGATCACTGTGTCACTAAAGCTAGTTTTTGTAAGCAAATTGAAGGGCTCCAGTTATAAAGTATATTAAGAGACTAAGTACTATGGAAGTGACAATATATTTTTCAAATAAAATTTTCTGGAAATAGTTCTGTCAAAAAATCAGCAAGATGTGGTTTCTCAGAACACAGCATGCCTGAGTAAGCAAGTTACTGATTCTTTAGCTCTATTTCAAGAACATGAAATTTTGTAACATATTTATATGCCATCCTAAGTTACATGATTTCACAAATTTAACTTTAAATCTAAGACTGCTTTAATGGGACAATAATGATATTTTGAGTTCATGAAAATAAAATTTGGAAGTTTTGAGTGAAATTAAATCCTATGTCATGTGCATGAAAGTGATATACTGGAACTTTCCTGTGATAAAGAGGTGACCCTGTGGTAACTGAAGGCTAGGGTAGTGGACAACAATCTTTGGCATGTCCTAGCAATCCAGAAAGTCTTCAAATATGAATCTGACAATGAAATATATAGCTAGTGTCCAAAGATTGCCTTTCCTATGTTTAACAAGGCTTATCACGATGTTGACTGAACAAAATGAATATGTTATTTAGCATAAATCTCTAAGACTCAGTTCTAGCAAGGCTATGAAATACATTGATAGAGAAATTAAGTACTCAAATTTGTATTTCTGTTTAAAGAAAGACCTTGGAGTAGTAAAAATGTCAATGAATGTTGTACATACAGTGTATCCCAAAAGTCTTAGAGGAATTTCAAGATTTAATAACTTAAGTATACACACACACACACACACACACACACACACACACACACATACATTCCCAAACACACACACACACACACACACACATACACACACATATATATATAACACATACATATTCTAATCACATGGTCGCTAAATTCAATTAATTTATCACCTCATATTAGATCCACTTTCCTATTGCTTTCTCCCTTTCATTCTTTATCTTTGCACAAAATATATCAGGTTAAATGACAAGCAATAATTAGCTATAGATGCCTACACTGGAACAGCAGATATTCCAAAATTCACCAAAGATATTGAAAATTGCAGGTTCAATGGTGACATACCAATTGGAAAAATAGGAAGCATCACTATTTTAAAAAGATTTTCCATTGTATCTGGTTACAATGGATAATGTAAATGTAAATGCCACAAATATTCACTTGTATAGGAAGGATTCAATTTCAATTTCAGTTACTTTGGAAGGTTGCAGTCATGGAGGCAGGGCATAATATGAAGAAGCCAGTGATTCTTTGTGGTATGTAAGAAAATATAACATTTTAGAGGATGGCATGTAAGTAAGAAGAATTCTTCAAAATAAATATGAATAAATACCTCTCCCAAATCATATCTGTGATGGACAACAAAGACATCAGCATTTCAAGAAAGAGGATCAGGGACAAAAGAACACTATGCTGTGATAAAAATTCAGTTTCTGTGTAAAGGGAAGTATGCAAAAATGTTTTGAATGTGAAATAAATAGTTGAGTATGTCAAAGAAAGGGTAAAATACTTTTGAGTACAAAAAAAAGTAAATTTTAGCACAACTAATTGTTTTTGACAAAGCAACATGCCATTTTCAAATGGTAACAGTGACCAATGAATACATTAGCCATAAGTAAAATGAACAAATCTTTATGTTGAGGTCCTGAATATTTACAAAGGAAAAAGTTACTATTTTGATGATTTTTGCCATTTCTGTTAACTGATTTTATTACATATGAAATATTAAAATATTGTTTCCAGAAATGCATTTAAAAATCCAACCCGAAATAATTCATTTTTCTTACCATCCTTAGGTCATAATGCTGATGCTTTAACTTGCAGTGAGTTTTGGTGACCTAGTTAAATTCTTCCTATGAGCCTCAAATATTGGTCAGAGTCTAGATGAGCCCTCAGGAGTTAGGTCCCTATTGTGCTATGACTAACATGTCTATTTCTGTCCCAATGTTAAATCTCAAGTGGCCTAAAAAGCTGAGGTAAAAGTGGGCTTCTCATTTAAGAAAAATGTATGAAAAATAACATTGGACTTCAAAAAACTTAAGCATGAGTAATACTATCAATCAAGCATTTATTTAAAAAAACATGTCTCATACACGCTGTATTAGCTACTAAGGATGCAAAGATAAAGATGAAACAATCTCTACTTTCAAAACTTAACTTACTGCAGGAAAGAACATTCCTTATGCAGTGTAAATATATACAGAATAAATATGTGCAGAATATTTACAAAATAAATGCAAGATCACTAAATATAAGGTGATTAATGAACAAAGTTGCTAGAATCTGGAAAAAGTGTTGGCTAGAAGTTGGTATTTGAACTAAATCTTGAAGGAAGTTAAGAACTCTGTGAAGCAGCGGGAAGTATCGAATAAAATCCAGCATGGGAAATAGCAAGTTAAGTATAAAGTCAGAAGGCCCATTTAAGTAAACTGTAGAATATAGGAAGGGGAAACTATATAACGAAGCTGAAAATTCAAGCAAATTTCAAGTAAAAAATTCAGAGAATTCTAAAAACCTATTCTAGAGGCAATAGGAACTATCAGTTTATTGAAAAAGGGAGTGACATTATCATCTCTGATTTCCATTTTTTTGGTCAAGGCCTGCCATTTTTACCTTCAAAATATCTTTTGATTACATCTCATTTTCTGTTCTGACACTGCCATCACTGCGTGGACCTTCATCGTTTCATGCCTGGACTCTTTTTTTTTTATTAAATAAATTTATTTAACTTTTTACATTCATTTTCACAAGATTTTGGGTTCCAAAATTTTCTCCCCATTGGTCCCCTCCCCCCTCCCCAATACACTGGACATTTTATTACCCATATCCCCAATCTGCCCTCTCTTCTATCATCCCTCCCTTCCCTTACTCCATCTTCTCTTTTCTCCTGTAGGGCCAGATAACTTTATCTTCCCCATTACCTGTATTTCTTATTTCCTAGTAGCAAGAGCAATACTCAACAATTGGTCCTAAAACTTTAGGTTCCAGTTTCTCCCCATCCCTGTGTTGTAAGATAGGTGTTCATACCAAAATGACTGTGGATTTTATTCCTTCCTTTACATCACATCACATCAAATGTGATGAGAGTAAACTTCATGTTTTTTTTTCTCCCAGCTCTCTTTTTCCCTCCATTAAGGAGACGTGTGCATGTGTGTGTGTGTATGTGTGTGTGTGTGTGTGTGTGTGTGTGTGTGTGTGTGTTGTGGGCATAGTTCTGGGCTAGAATTATATTATTCTACTAGGGAATATGGATTTTATGTTAAAGTCAGACTTCTGACTTTTGTTTCTTTAATGGGGAAAGGAGGAGGACTGTAGCTCTGCATTCAAGGCTTAACCCCTTTCCCACCAAATACCAGTTCCACAATGAAAACACATAGTAGCAAAGAAACATATTCATCCAAGTTGCTAGTGAAATAGCACTTATACAAAATATGCACAGGAGATTATATGCCAGACAATACAGTGAAGGAGAACTTCCATGAGGAGAGAGGTAACTCAGATCAATTAAGTGAAAAGAGTTCTTTCAAGTGATATTTCATTTTCTACATTCAGACATTTTGGGCAGTTCTCTTGTATTGTTTCCTGAATTATGGTGTTAAGGTTTTCTTCTTGCTATGATCTGGGAGATATACGATTCTTAGTTTGGCTCTATGTGTCTTATTTTCAAGATCAGCATGGTGTGCTTGAATAGTAAGCATATTTTCTTTTAATGTTATTGCTTTTTGTTTTTCTTTTTCTACATTGTCCTTCACTTCTGCATTTGGCATTCTGAAACTATTGCTGTCCCTTTTGTTTCTTTGTTGAGTTTTGTCATTACAGATTTTAGTTTTCCTAGAATTCTCTATTTTTTTTTTTTTGCTGCATAGGTCTAAACTTTGTCCTTATAATTCCCATTTCCCCTTTGAATTACTCACGAACAACTTGGTGTAGTTTCATATTATTCTCAAATTCCACAGAGTCCATTGCTTCATGAAATCTTGGATCATTTTCCTTTAATTTCCATTTATTTATAAAAAATTCATTTATTCATAGACATCTGAAGTCATTTACTAGGTCTGGAGACTCTATTAATTTTTTTTCTTCTATTGGTATTTTCCCTCTTGATTTATCTGTTTACATTCAAAGTATTTGAGTTTTCTTCTTCCTAACATCATTGATAATTTCAATCTTCTCCTCTTTTCTTTTCTCCTATTGCTTTCTTTCTGACTCCCTCCTCTCTAATAGTGGCTTCTTTGGGGTTTGGAACTCAAAACATCTCAGATGATTCCCACAGTGAACAATTCATTGTTTATCAACATAGGTCTCACCAAAGGTGCAGAACTATTCTCAACCGAAGGCTGAACTCTTCCTCAGACTTAGTGGAGTGTCATGTAATCCCCCTACATATGTCATGCTATTCTGGTACCTTATTCCATTTTCTCCTTTCCTTGGCTCTCTGGACTGGCACTTGAAGTTCAGAGAATTACTACCCTGGTGCCATATGGTTAATTTATGTATTTCTGTCAGGAGGGAGCTATTGCATGTGGCATTGATTTCTGTTTCAAGGCCAGATGACTTTCCTGGTCTTTTCCCTATACTCCCCTAAGCTCCTGCAGAGATCTTTCCACAGCATACAATGTTATACCACTATACCACCTATCATGGTGTGAGAAAACTTCTGCAGTCTACAGGCATAGCACTAGAAAAAGGGAGGAAATAGGATGTGGGGTAAAGCTGTACTACAAGCCTATGTCAAATTCTTGGGGTTTTAGTTGTAGTCCAATACATCGAGTCCTTGAGCTATCAAGTGCAGCTTTGGTGCAGATAAAGCAGTGGGTAAAGGAGAAAGGGTTGCTGAGTGAGCTGAGTGTAGGGTGTTCACTCGTTATTTGTTTTTTTGCGTTCCACGTGTTCTAGACCACAAAGACAGCTAAAGTGACTTCATATTTTATGCATAATTTCTCTTTTTGAAATCTTTGAAAAGTCAGAAAAAATGACTAGGCTTTCATCTCTTTGGTCCCATGGCCCAGAGTAGTTTTTTTATTTATGTTGTGTATGTCAATTACATGCATACTTACTCTTTGTACATATACCTGTAATACACACATATACATCTTGTATCTGTATCTATTGTTGAGCAGATAAATATATACAAGATACAAATCTTTTATTCTGATAGAATGAACATTTATTTAGATGAAGGACTATTATTTTCTTCATATTTGCAGTGCTCAACACAGTGCCCCAAACATAGCATATGTTTAATAAAAGTTTATCAATTTATTGATCAATAAGTCATTAATCCCCACACTTAAGAAGCTTAAACTCAAATCACCTAGGGCAGACCAGATTATGCATTCAGAATCATATCAACATAGTAAATGTAATAATATATATCTAAGGTTGTGTTGCAGAGCAATTGTCAGTCCGTGTTGGAATGAAGTCTTCCTCAGTCAAAATTCTGCACCTTAATGAAATCAAATCTCCATCAAATTTGTTAAGAAGTATGAGAGAAAGACAAACATTATTCTACGGTTGTTATGAAGATGAGGAGGATGATAAAAACAACAAGATATATGTTTTTTTGGAAATATAGCTACATATAGGGTATTATTGAGATAAGGTTGGAAAGATTCAATTGTAGTCTTTGATGGTTAGGTCAATATGACTGGACTGTGAAATTAATTGATTTTTATTTTCTTGTTAGCTTTTTTTAAATTTAAGTCAAGGAGGTGACAGGAATATAGCTGTCTTTCAAGAAGGTCTATCTTGAAGTTTTATACAGTGTAAATTGAAGGGGGAGAGACTAGTGCTGTGGGATCCATTGTATACACATTTAGTTCAGGTTTGTTGATTTAGGATTTTGGTATTGGGCATGCTAAGAAAAAATATACTGGAGAGAACTTTTGAAGAAAGAAGCAACTAGATTTGAAGTTTTAACTTATCAGAGGAAGAAGGAATAAAAGTAAAGGACAACAGTTTTTGAGCTTAAACAGTTCTTGAATAAATTTGTAATAAATATTGAATAAAATTGTAGTGCTATTAACACACTTAGAGAAATTAGAAGGAGTTGATTCATAAGGAAGGAAGTGAGTATGTGGAATTATCCTTGATTTTAGATGTGTTGGATTTAGATTCTGTCAGGACTTAAGGTAGAAATGTGCATCTCATTATTAGAAATGCAGGAATAAAGGTTGGTAAACAAGCCAGGTTTGGTCATACAGTTAAGGAAGTCATCTGGATTGAGGGAATTCTTAAAAATTATACAAAGTAGATAAGGCATAAAATTTATTAGATATAACACATTATATATACATATATGCATCATATATTACATATAATATGAAATTTTGATGTGTTATACAATTGTTATTTTGTATTTCCCTTAGAAAGAGAACCTAACAATAGTAGAGAAGTGGACCAAGGACAAAGGTCCACCACTAATTTTTCTGTTTTCTTTGCTATTTATAAATTGTTACTTATTAGAGATGATTTTTTACAGATTTTAAAAGTACTCCAAGAAGTTTAATATATTAAATACAGAAAGAGTCTTAGAGTCTATCTAGTTCAATCTCATTTTAGAGATGTAGAAATTAAATGCTGGAGACATTAAGAGATTTGGTCAAGGTCATATAGGAAGCCAAAACTATGCCTCAAAGAGAACTCTTTAAAAATTCCCTTTAAAGTGTTCTTTCCAATAAAGCATGTTATCTTTGCCATCCACAAAATTAGGAGATGTATATATGTGGGCATTTTACTTTTAAAATTGACTCTCCCTAATGCAAAACAACATTAAAAGGAACAGTTATTTCTATAAGATCAAAGGTATAAAAGTAGATCCATCCCTATATGAACAATAATTAGTTTTAAGAATTTAAAAATTCTTCCATTTCATCAGTGAATACCCCCTTTACTGATAATAAGGAAGCAAATCTCTCTTATTTTAGCAGACCAAATGCTTCACTTTTTAGAGACAATGAAAATTAGTCACCTTTTGGTGATAATCATGGTTTTATTCTCTATTAGCTTAGCTTGACTTTGAAAGTTAGACATAGTTTTTGGGAAGTAGTCTGATTTTCTAGCTTGATAGGATTTGACATTGTGTTGGCATCCCTTTGAGGACTCAATGAGGCATTGAAATGGGACATTAAGACCAATGTAACCCTTGGAGCAGAAGCTCTTCAATTACATTAAGAGCATGGGATAAACTTTGGGGGATTTCTCATTTCTGTGACATTTGTGCAGAACAATGATCTATCCATAAGCATCCCAAAGAACTGAGAGAAATGTCATATGGTGGGGCAAAGAAGAAAGTATTAATTTGGAGACATAAACCAAAGATGATCTGGACATTTTTAATCTAAGACCATTGTGTGTGCCATTAATAGCTCCTCTTGCAAGCACAAGGTTTACCAGTCTAAAACATATGGGTGGTCAGGTTTATTTATATATTATTGGAAACAAACAGGATGCATATTACACCTATTAACTCTTCCATTAAACAGCTCTTCCCCAAAGACCCACATAAATTTAGTCACTTAGAAATATGTAATGTATGGGCATTGACCCTTGACTATAACTCTCTACTATATCTCTTCAGTACATGTCTCCTGCTAAGAATTTTGTCTTTCCTCACTTGAAATTCCACTAAATAATGCTTGCTGAGTGTAGATTATAATACAGTTTACAAGTTTTCTAAGCATTTAGTATATAGTACCAGTTACCTCTTCTGTAACTCAGTTTATTTTTCAATTATTTTCTTATAAAGCTGTCCACATCTGAAGACTCCTCTAATATCCTAATTAGGATTTTTATCAGGGAACATTTTACTTAAAGGTAGGAATGTTAGGAGACCTACTTTGTCTTGCTTGGGGACTTGGAGACTTTTTATGACTTGCTCTGAATTCATGTCAAGTGAAAGAGCGGACTCCAAGTTTATCCTGTATACTATAGATATATCTTCCTCTCTCTTCAAGAAAGCCTATCCAGACATCAGCAGTAGTCCATTCACACTTTTTCCTCCATTGTCCCAAATATGCCCATTTTCCCTTCAAATGGCCCCATACATTTTTTTTTAAATATTGCCTTAACTTTTTGTAATATATCAGGATAATGGAATGAGCAGAATAAGCCTGCCATAATCTCAAACGTTTATCATTAATCCAAGGTCATATGATATTTTTGTTGCTGCCATAATTAATTACAATTATTTTCATAGACCCTTAAAGTTTTCAGAAAATTTTACATGTACTAATTATTTGGGCCTCATGACAAGTATAGAATATTTCTATCAATATAGCCACCCATCTCTGTGTATAAATGCTGTACCACTTAACTGTGTGTCTGTGTGGCCATTTGGAGAGAGTAGTGGGAGGCAAACAGGGGAGGATAAAAAGAAATAGAAAAGAGAAGGGAAGGGGGAGTATTAATTTCAGAGGATAAGAAATATACTGTGAAAACTTCAAGAAAAGAAAGTAAAGCCTTATCTTCAACCAAGATGCCTAATGGCCTGTACTTTCATCCTCTCTGTCAGCCCTCACCAAAAAAGATTCAATTAAAAAACAGTTATGCATCTAGTATATTTTCATATTGAAAACACATTAAACACATAAAAATCTAGAAAAAGTTATTTCATAGATTAATGCATCAAAGAATTCAGCACAATTCCACATATTATTTCCTTTATTTTTTCCCCCGAGGCATATACTTGAGATATTAAAAAATGTCGAGGCTCGTAAGATTCAAGAGAAAGGTAGATGTTTGTGTTTTCTACATTGCATACCATTGATTAGGAAATAAATCACAGCATATACAACCAATCATGAAAGATTTTATTCAAAGATTTAGGATTTCACGTTATCCTTTCAGCTCTAACAACCAAAGCTCCCATTTTAAAGCTTTTCCTTTTCCTTTTTGTAAATCATCACATGATGCTAATTAAGAGCCAATAGAGAACGGATAATTATGACTAGTTGTGGCTGTATTCTGTAGCAATACAAACAATTTGATTAGTTGGTAATTTAAGGCAATTTAGAAAAGTTAAATTTGGGAAAGAAAAGACTCAGTGATTAATAAAAGAATCAACTTCCTCCCTTTCAACTGACAAAACATTTTCCAAAGTGTGTGCTGTTGTTTCCAAAGAATTTTTTTTAACCTTTTGAATAATTATTCTCAAGTGAGGGAGAATATTTTCTTCTGTAGAGTGTTATATTATCTTGAAGAAGGTCACTTTCCTGAGGCCAGGGACTGTCAGCTTACAAATAGGTATGTATATACATATATATATATATATATATATATATATATATATATATATATATATATATATATACATATATATATGCACATGTGAATATGTGTATATATGCATATATGTATATATGAATATGTATATATTCTAGTTCCAAGCTGTGTCTTACACAGAGTATATGTTAAATGCATACCTAATTTCAATGCTTCCCATAGGAGAGTAAAAATGACCATTAAAGTGACATTGATTTTTTCTATAATTTTTCCTTTTTTTGCATAATTAACTGATCTTACCTGTTTCTTCCCTGTTTTATCATGTAAAATACGAATTTTGCATTCCATGAAAGTTTTGTATTATATTGAAGTTTATATGATGTGCAAATAATGAGAATAAAATATTCAATGCTGAAATTAGTTTTAAAGAACAAAAAAACAAAAAAACAAGGGTCAATTGCATGAAGAAGAGGTAGCAGGCCAAGATCTTTACTTTTTCATTTTCCAAAAAATCCCAAAATGAAAAGATTAATATAGATGTTAGCCTTTGTCATGAAATTAGAATCCAAGACTCCAAGAGTCGTAAAGGACGTAGAAGTCAGATAATTCTCCTTTGCTTATAGTCCTTTAGTATTTCTTGAAGTCATGGTTTCTTGTAGCTAAATGAACCTTGAAGATAAATTAGTCCAAGTTCCTCATTTTACAGATGATACAAACAAATAAACATTTATTAAGAGTTTACTAAGAGCCAGACACTGTTTTAAGTGCTGAGACATATTTAATAAAAAAGATAGCCCATGCCTTCAACGACCTTTCAATCTAATGGGTGGCACAACATGCATGCAAAATGAGGCATCTAGTTCTGTCAAGGTGCAATGAGGCAGAGCATTCGATACGAGGTGGAGGAGCTGACTGTATAGCTTCTATCTTCTATAAAAAGGCTTTGGCAGAAGTCTGGCACTTCATTCTCCAGCCTTCCAGTCAGAAGTTAGAAAATGCTAAGGGAAGTAGTATCAATAAAGGCTTGATTTGGCAGCATGGTAGTTGGATTAGACTTCATGACAAACCTGAAGCAACTAAAACCCAGACTGATAAAGTATTCTGCTTAAGGTCATGTTGTTTATTAGTGGATAGACTTGGCACAGTTCCACCCAGTTTTCTAACTTCTAAGTCAGTTCTTTTCCCACTACAAACTATGATTCTCAGCTTATTAAAATGATGTCATCATCAAACTAAGTAGTGGAGAAGCAAAGATTTCTGTTCAATCAATAAATAATTATTAATCACCTACTATGTGCCAGGCGCTATATTAAATGTTACAGATACAAAAAGAGCTTTAAAAGAGGCAACAGACTGTCTCTACTATTAAGGATCTTTATGATTTAATGGAGGAGACAATAGACAAATATACACACATATGTATACATGTATACATACAGTAAAGTAAGCTATATGAAGTAATTGATGGAATAAAACTACTAGAACTGAGAAAAATCTCTAGTAGAAGATGGGATTTTAGATGGGACATAAAGGAAACAAGAAAGGTCAGTATATAGAGCAGAGAAGGGAGAGTATTACAGGCATGAGGGACAGACAGAGAAAATGCCTGCAGACAAGAGATAGAAAATCTTGTTTGTGTAACAGCTAAGAAGCTGGTATCACTGGGTAAAAGACTATGTGAAAAGTATTGGTAGAAGGAAGCTAGCTTACAGAGGGCTTTAAATGGCAAACACAAGATTCTGTATCTGATATCAGAAGTGATAGGGAGACACTGGAGTTTATTGAATATAGGAGTGTAAAAGAAAGCACTCTAAAATACATGGGGGGCTGCTATCACAGGGTTCTTAGATATGCATTTCCAAAAGTAAAAGCAACTTTTGAGGGGTTCAACAATCATTTTAATCAATCACATGTATCACTCACTTAGTTCAGGGGAAAAAGTCAGCACCCTGAACTTCAGAGAAAATACAGAGAAATCAAAATCAAGACAGTTTCCAACTATCTGACAGTAGGCAATACATTTATTACAAATCAACAGACATATCACTGGCTTACCATACATACATAGTTATAGTTAAAGGATACTATCTGCAAAGAGAGCCAAGAAATTGAGAAGTGGTTAGATAGGTAGAATGAGAATCAGGAATTGTCCTGAAAACCTAGAAGAGAAGAAAGAGGAGTATCATGGAGGATAAAGTGCTGAATAGTGTTAAAAGATGCAGAGAGGCCACAAAATGTGAATGAGGGTAGAGTAAAGGCCATTGGATTTGGCAACTAAACGGTTATTAGTTTAGGTGTAACAGTAAAGTCAGAAGACATATTTTAATTGGTTATAAGAAGAATCAATAGAGAAAAATGGAGATACCTATTTTAGACATTTTTGTGGAGGTTAGCTACAAAAGGCAGCAGAGGTGTAGGATAACAGTAAGGATGGAAAGATCAAGTGAGGGTATTTTTTTCAGTATAGGAGACACATGGACATGATTGCAGGTAGTGGAGAATGAGCCGGTAGATAGAAAACAAATGCAGAGAGGAGTTCGAAAAACAGATAATCTGTTGAATGAGGTGAGAAAGAGTGGAATCTCTTGAATTAGAAGAGGGGATACCCTTGGTAGGGAGTAAGGCCACTTTATCATATGAGACAGGGATGAAATAGGCAATAGTGACAGAAGACTTCTCAACAATAGGAGATGAAGAAGGAACTCACCATGAATAGTTTTGATGTTTTTCTGTAAAATATGAGTCAAGAATCTCATCTGTGAGAAGGGAAGTGGGGAGAGTGATAGGAAATTTAAGCAGGAATAAAAACATTTGGAAGACCTTCTATAGAGAGTGGGATAATGAGTTAACAGGGCAGGTAAAATAAGATTGCTCAGCAGTAGTGAGGGCCTAGTTTAGGTTGTGGAACAAATTTATAATGGACTCAATCATAACTCAATCCTGGGTAGATACAAGGAGCTATGGACATATAGCAGTAGCTATTGGCCATTGATGTGAACTGTTTACATTTGTGCCTACATGTCATGAAGCATAATAATTATGTATGCAATGCATAAATATCACGATTATATATGATAATTCATGTAAATACTCTGAAAATTCTAAGGAATTTTTCAAGTAAAATGTATTATAATTTTGTTTCATTAGCTTGTGTAAAGGTATATTGTATGGGATGCTGTTTTGTTTTATGCTTGGAGATTATGTATGCCACAAAGGATCTGTCTAGATGTAGATCACAGGGAGGCAAAAATAGATATTTCTAGAGTCTCCTGCCCCGACCCTTATCCCAAGGGATTCAAGAGTTTGGGGTCAGAAGCTGACCTTTCTGCTCTTTTCAGAGAGGGTGTACTAGATCAGAATTACATATATCTGCTCCCTTAAACTTAACCTACAGAAAATGGATTTTAGGTTAAGCTGTATTCCTAATTGCTGTAACTTAGTGAAAAAAGAAGGACCACAAACCATATATACATGGCTTGACTCTCTTCCCCACCAAATGACCATTTCACAATAAATGTAAAGAGCAAATAGCAACTAAATTGTTTTATCCAAGTTGATATAAAATGGAAATTAAAGAAAGCATGATTAAGAGAATATATATTCAACAACACAAGGGAAAGGAGTTTTCGTATGGGGAGTGAGATAGCTCATCTCAGCAAGAGAGCCAAAGTCCTAGATCTCACACGGGGGAAAAGTTCCTGAAGTATCTAGTGTAAAGCTTTGGATGGGGAAATAACAGATATTGCCAGCTTCTCTAAATGTCAACTTACTTCCAGAATCATTCTCCTTCCAGAGTCTTGAAAAGAATTTAAATTGCGTATGTTCTTTCTCAACACTGGACACCAGAAGATTCTGGATCACTCTCCCAATCTTACTATTTCTTCCTCATGCAGGCTGGGGGCATTGGATAATCAATCTCCACCAATAAGGAGAGAGTTCTATACAATTGGCTTTTTGAGTCGACTCCTAATATTTTTATCTTTTTATCTCCGGATCTAACTACAGTAGTTAATAATTGAAAAATATTTAAACTCTACGATCATTAACTTGGTTGAAAATTTTGTGATCAATTTTGATAATTGAATGGATTTCTCATCTCTCTCATGTGCACACTCCTTCACACTTGCAGATAATGGCCTTATCATATCTTCTCAACCTTTGTGATTCTCCTCTGTGTCTTTCCATTAATCTTTAAGGGAGCCTCTCCCCAACATTTTGGAACTATTCTATTGATCAAAGAATTTTTGTAGCCATTTTTGTAGCTCATATAACCCTTTGGCAATCTAGTGAAGCCCATTGACCTTCTCACATTAATATTTTAAGTGCATAACAATATAGCCAACAATGGATTACAAAGGAAACCAACTATTTTAACATACACCTACCCCAGTACAAATACATGTAAGCACATGTATGGTTACATAGATCTATCTATATGTATACACGTATATAATACATAATAGATAAATACACTCATACAAACATAATATTATGAACCTCTTATTAAAAACCATTTCCCTAGGCATTTTTATTTGAATTTATTTTTATGATGCCAGTACTAACATTTGTATTTGCTTTATAACTGGCCAAACTTTATTGCACCCACGTTATCATTGGCAGCCTATGTGTTCTCAGAACAATAAGTACACTATTTTCATGCATCCTGGATGATATAAATTGTTGTTTAATTAAAATAGTAAATTCAGGTTTTGTAGATAATGTATGCTTCTCACAATTCTCAAAAATGAGAGGGGATGTAACTGATACTATCATAGTTTTAAAGCTGGGAGAAATCAAAGAGGACATATAGCACAACTCCACCCTTTGACAGTTGAAACTACTGGATCCTATGTAGATTGAGTGACTTTCTCAAGATCAGAGAAAGTAGGTTATTGCAAGGTCACAAATAGAAACAAATGAAGTAGGTTTCCAACCCAGGTCCTCTTTTATTCCAGTCATATTTGTTTTCTATTGAGGGATTCTTGAGATGGTTCTTGAAGTATAATTTATATTATATATGATTTTGTGGTTGTTCTTATACGAAAAATTGACAACCGTTTTTCTTCTCCTAGAAAGGATGTATGCAACTCTATGGGTTTAGTTTTGTTTAATTTCTATTAGTGAAGATTCAATTATTGTTGCTTTCCCTTCATTTTCAAAGAGGACTAATGATTTCATGGGCAATGTCTTGACTTGTGTTTGACTTGGATTTAAGTGAAGCAGAGTTGGGCAAAGTTGTCAGTCTTTCTATTACAGAGTCATTGAAATCTACTGTCAGGGTAAAACTCAAGATGACTAGTGGTAAAAGAGATCATGCTCATGTGAAAAGGATTCACATGTACAAAATATTTATAGCAGCTTTTTATGTGGTGAGAAACAATTGGAAATTGAGAGGATGCTCATCAGTTGGGGAATGATGAATAAATTGTGGTATAAAAGTATAATACAATTCTGTTGTGCTATAAGAAATGATGAACAAGTGGACTTCAAAAAAAAAAAACTGGAGAGACTAGCATGAAATGATGCTGAGTGAGGGAAACAGAACCAGGAGAACACTGCACACAGTAACAGACACAATGTGCAATGACTAACTTTGATAGACTTAGCTTTTCTTTGCAATGCAAAAATCCAAGACACCTCCAAAGGACTCATGAATGGAAAATGCTGTTCACAGCCAGAAAAAGAACTATGGAATCTGAATGCAGGTTGAGATATATAATTGCTCCTTACTTTTTTTGTTTGCTTCTTCTTTCTTGTGGTTTCTCCCAATTGTTTTAATTCTTTAGAATATGACTAATGTGAAAAGAGGTTCAATATATCAATATCTATCTGTCTATCTATCTATCATCTATCTATCTATGGAGAGTGTATATCAAATTACATGGTGTCTTGGGGTGGGAGAGGGAAGAGAAGGGGAGAAAAGTTGTAAGTCAAACTCTTGTGGAAATGAACGTTGAAAACTAAAAATAAATAAATAATTTTAAAAAATATGACTGGTGATGTCCTAAGATGCAGTAGATGACCTTGACATCTTTGATGTCAGACCAAGATGTAAATGTTGCACTGTACCTGCTTCAGCTATCTTTATTACTATTGGAGCAAAAGGTTCTCATCTGCCCATTCTTCTAGCAGTCAACACATACTTGAGGTAGGCATCCCCCGTCTCACTGATGGGTTTGAGACTTGGTGGTTATCCCTCCACCTGGTTTAGACCATCTGGTGAGATGGTTTTACTGGAATGTAGTTGATGCACATGGTACAACTTTTTGACGTCACAAGTGAGAGCATAATTGATTATTGAAGGGTCTAATGTACATTTATTACAAAGTATAATAATACCGTTAAATTATAAAAATAATTATGATAATTGTACATATAATATGTAATAAATATATAAAATATTCTATCATAATGTATTAACATATATAAATATATATAGTCATATAATTATATGTATAATTATATTACATATAATGTGTATTACATAATATATAATATATTATTATAATACACTAATATATATATAATGTACTATATAATATGCCATATAAGTAAATTATAAAGATAATCTACTTTTAAATTATAAAAATATTCTATGATAAAATAGAAAAGAAATGAACTTCAAACAGTAGATAAAGAATATAATATTCATTTTCTTTTCCATGGAAGTCACTTAAGTTCTCTCAGTCTTATAGAGGTATCAAATTTGATGATCCCAAATATAATTTGTGGCATGAATGCTCTATGATGATTTGTTACTTATTTATCATTGTTGGAGTTACTTAGTATTTCATTTGCTCTCTATTTTTTATCTAGATTTACTCAGTAAGTCAGAAAATACTTGCAAGCTCCAACATCAATTATGATAAAAAAAACTGTCTTTAAAATCTTTCCAAACATATGGCTTGTATCACTCAATTGCTTATTCTTAGTAAGTGAATAGATTTTATGGTGATTCCATTAAAAGTGATGCTGTACATTTCAACATTTGTTTTCAACCTCACTTCACCTTGTATCTATTTTTGCTTAGGCATCTTTAGTTGACATTTTTAGTATTTCCAAGAAAGAAATGTTCTTTGCAAACACATAGATATTTCAAGTACTACTTGCCTTTAATTCTCTTATAAGAAGACTGTGACTGTGCTCTTAATGGAAATGAACAATCTTACCACTCACTTTTCTTTTTAGAGTTTATGATGAATATTGCTCTTCTCTCATTCACCAAGCTACAAAACCACCCCTAGACCTATCTCTCCCTTAATTTGACAAACAATGATTTCTTATGGCTCATAGATAACATCTTTGATGATCAAATATCTGATATTTACCCTGTCTTATCAGTCCCACTGCAATTAGCTTAGATGAGGCCATCATTGTCATTTAACCTCAGCTAACATAATAGAGGAGCCTCCACAAAGTCTAACTGTGATTACTCATTGAAGAATGGAAAATTCTTATTTTCTCTGTTTATTCCAGTGGAAGTCATGCTCTGGTGGGTTAAACCAAAGGCTTGAAGTCTAATCCCAGCGTTAAATTGTACCTGCTTCCCAAGAGCTATTCAGTATGGAAAATTCTGGCTACTGTAGACCATGGAAAAAAAAGAGATATACAAAATAGCCTTAATCTCTTGTAGTTGCCTATTAATTATATAGAGACAATATCAGAAAAATGGAAAAAAAGGACACAGAAAGGACTAAGAGTTACATAATTTTTAATTTTGTTGAAATAAATTTACTATGTATTGATTTTGGCATTCTTTTTTTTAAATATAGGTCCTGGACTTTCTTTATTTCTCCAATCTTTCCCTTGACCCCTGGAGAGGGCAAACAACAGTATATCAATTACACATGTGAAGTAATGCAAAACATATTTCCATATTTTCAGTTTTGTGAAAAAGCAAGATAAATAAAGTGAAAGAATATATATTTCAAACTACTCTCAGAATTCACCAGTTGTCTTTTTTCTGGAGATGGATAGCATTTTTGTCATATGTCTTTTGAAATTGTCTTGGATCATTGCATTAATCAAAGTAGCCAAGTCATTCAGAGTTGATCATCATTACAATGTTGTTCTGAAAATGTAGAATGTTCTCTTGGGTCTCCTCAATTCAGTTTGCATTACTTTATATAAGTCTTCCCAATTTTTTTTCTAAAAGTCTTCTGCTCATCATCTGAATATTTCATCACAATTGTATACAATAGTTCAGTCATTCCTCAATCTTTTCACCTTCCAGTTCTTTGCCTCTACAAAAAGAGTGGCTATAAATATTTTTGCACACATAAACTTTTTCCCTTTTTAAAAAAAATATTTTTGGAATACAGATCTAAAAGTGGTGTTAATAGTCCAAAAGGTATACTCAGATTCATAGCCACTTGGGTATAAAGCAAAATTGTTCTCCAGAATAGTTGTAGCAGTTCACAACTCCACCAACAGTACATTAATGTATCTATTTTTTCCACATCCTCTCCAGCATTTGTCATTTTTCTTTTCTGCCAAGTTAGTCAATCTGATATGTGTGAGTAGTACCTTAGACTTGATTTAGTTTACATTTCTCTAATATATAGTGATTCATAGTATTTTTTTATTTGACTGCAGAGAGCATGGATTTAGTTTTCTGAAAACTTCTTGTTTATATGCTTTAACCATTAATGAATTGGGGAATGACTCAATTTACAATTATATTTTACTGAGTTCCCTACAAATTTGAGGAATGAGAACTTTATCAAAAACCAGTTTCCCATAAGTTTTCCTCCATTTCCTGATTTCCTTCTTATCTTGACTTTATTGATTATGTTTCTGCAAAACTTTCTAATATAATTTGATAAAATATAAATTTTACTTCCTATGATCCACTCTTTTGTTTTATAAAATATTGTTCGTATATCTATAGATCTGACAAGTAAAATTTTACATTTGCTTAGTATATCACCATTCATGTCTAAACCATTTTGAACTTATCTTGATATTCCCTGTGAAATGTTGATCTCTACCTCGTTTCTGCCAAACTGCCTTCTAGTTATCCCAGCAGTTTTTGTCAAGAAGTGAGTTCATGTACCCAGTACTTAGATATTTGTGTTTATCAAATATGAGATTACTACATTAATTTACTACTATGTGTTATGTATCAAATTTATTCCACTGATATGCCACTTAAATTTTTTTTTAGCAATAGTAGACTCTTTTGATGATTATCTATTTATGATATAGCTTGAAATCTGGGATTGATAAACTGTCTTCCTCTACATGTCTCAATAATTCTCTCCACATTATTGATCTTTTGTTATTTCAGATGAATTGTGTTTTTATATTTTCTAGTTCCATAAAATAATTCTTTGGAAATTGGATGTATAGGGTACTGAATGAATGAATCAACTTAGATAGAATTTTCATATTTAATCTATTGTTTCAGTCTACTTAAGATTAATGAACATTTCTCTAGTTGTTTAGGTGTATTTGTTTTTATTGTGTAAAAAGTGCTTTGTAATTGGGTTCATAAACTTACTGAGTTTGTTATGGTAGGTTGACTTCAAAGTATTTTATTTTGCCTGCAGTTGTTTTAAATGGAATTTATTTTCCTTTCTCTTCTTGCTTAACTTTTGAGTAATATATAGAAATACTCAAAATTTTGTAGGTTAATTTTATATCTTGCAATGTTACTAAAGCTATTAATTATTTTAATTAGTTTTTCTGTTTATTCTTTTGGATTCTCTAAGTTTATCACCATATCATTTGCAAGGAGTAATAGTTTTGTTTTCTCATTGTCAACCATGTTGTTTTAAGGACATCAATAAGTTAAATTAACTATAGGTTCTCTGTGGTCAGTTTTTTTTTCAGTGACCAACACATGGCCATACTACGGGAGAGAGTGAATGATAAAAAAATTAGCATTATATTAATATGAACAGAAAGATGTTGCAGTTAAATGGAAGAATGATTTATAAATTCTTCTTGAAGAGGCAAATAAAGGACATGCCAGAGTTGATTTTATCATGTATCCAAAGACAATGAAAAATTATTCTTTAAGCTATTTAGTGATTGTCATTCTATATTCATAAATATTTGCAATAAAGACCACCATGAAACTGATTGCAATTTTGATACTCTTATCTATTATAGATTATAAAGAAGTATAAAGTTATACTTCTTAATAGTACTTAATAAGTTTCACTAAATTCACTGAAGTCTTATTGTGGAATTCAGTGACTTCTATAGTCTTTATTACTTATAGATAATTTCTAGACTCTTTTAGTGTTCCCATATTTCTCCTTAATATGTAGGAATTCTTTTGAATTGACATTTTCTACTGTTGTTGTATGACTACAACAAAGTACACTACTGTGTGAAAAATTACATTGTGTTACTCAGACAGGAATGGGGTTGGAAATCTTGATTATCAGTAGATTGCAAAACAGAATAATGAAAAGTCTGAGTAAATGTTGTAATTGAAGAAATGTGTGACTGAGAAAAGGTCAAACCATGGAAAGAGAGAAGGATAATAAGTAGACAGTCTTTGTTCTCTATATGCAAGTGAAAGTGAGGAAAGATCCCCAGTATCATGAATGCACCTCTTAGTAAACTTGTTGGGGAAGGTGGATTAGAGTAACACTGAATGAGCAGACAGCAGTGCATTATGATTTTCATTTTTGGAGTGAACAATGACAATGATACTACAAATTTCTTTTAGTACTGGGTAGCATAGTAGTTTCTAACCATCTATATTTCTTCAGTCTTAAACTCTTCCATGCCAATCCAAAAATGACCAGTTATTGAACAGTTCCTCTTATATTTTTTAATCATCTACAAATGTTCAATGGTACCTAATTATCTACCAAGTACAGTTTTAGCTGGCTTTCAAGGTCCTCCACATTCCAAATAACACAAACTCATTATATTTTCCCATCAAACCCTACCCTCTTCCTAATCTCTTTTTTATTATCTAGGGTACCATCATTCTCTCAATAATCCAGTCTCACAATTTATGTGTCATCCTCAACTTGTTACTCTTTCTCACTCCTCTTCCAGTATCCCATCAAATAGCAAGTCCTGTAATTTTTTCTACCATGACATCTGTCATGTATGTCCCCTTGGCTCCTCTGACACTGCCTCTATCCTGATATTGGCCCTTACTAACTCATTCCTAGACATTTTAATAGCTTACTTGTTCTCTCTGCCTCAATTCTTTCCCCATTTCAGAATATTCTACAACTAGATGTCAAGTTGATCTTCTTAATGTATTATTCTTACAATATCACCTCCTATACATGACCCCAATAATTTAACCATATTACCTAAGAAATAAAATGTAACATCTTGTTTGGCTTATAAAGTCTTCTATAATGTGGTTTCTTCTGTCTTTCCAATCATATCTAAACTTGTATCTCTTTCCAAACCATTTTCTCTGTGATCCAATAACATCCTCCTCCCTACTGTTCCTTACACATGGTGCTCTGTCTCCCACCTCTCAGTGTTATCCCTGCCTATCCCTCATGCCTGGAATGTTCTCCTCATCTCTCACTTCTGAATTTCCTTTCTTCCTTCAAGTTCTAGTTAAAATTTCACCTTCTACCAGAAGCTCTTCCCAATAACTCTGAATGCTAATGTCTTCTCTCCTTTCTTTTTTACATACTTCTGTATATTATGTTCCATTAGATTGTTAGGTCCGTGTAACCATGAGGTATTTTTGCCTATTTTTAAATATGTATCCACAGTATTTAACCAAGTGCCTGACACACAGTAGATGCTTAATAAATTGTAGTTGACTGACTACCTTTCCACTTTTCCCTTGTGGCACTTCCCCTGAAATACTTTTTCAAATGGGGAGTACCATTTACATATGTTACATATGATGATCACTTTTGTCAACATAAAAAATACTGAAATGTGTGTGTGTTTGTCCTTCATTGACAAAGAAGACCACACTATCAGAGAAATAATGACATTACTTGCACTTGACTTTGTTTTGAGTGAGGAAGGGCTGTACAGGTCACCAGCCTCACTTCTCCTCCAGAGCCATCTGAATCCAGGGACCATATGTTCTTCAGGATGACTAGAGATGGCCCAGGATGGTGTAATTTGGGTTAAGTGACTTGCCCAAGGTCACACAGTTAGTGAGTGTCAAGTGTCTGAGGTGAGATTTGAACTCAGGTCCTCCTGATCCCTGCACTGTTGCTCTATCCATTGCACTACCTAGATGCCCCAAATACTGAAATAATTCAAGGCAGAAATAAGATGAGCTTAGTTAAACATTATCAATCTTTTTTTGTTTGTTTTTATAAGTTTACATCAATTGTAAAGTAGTCTTCATAGGCTTAGTGCTTAGAGGTGAATTGCTTGGGAAGTGCTAAGTTTGAAAATCTTATTTTTTGTTTTGTGTTATTTATGAAGTAGAGAAAAACAAGTTTTGTCTTTCTAATGACAATCCTTACATGGTTGAAAATATTTGCAACCAACATTTTGGCCTTCTATTCTATTTTCTAAAACACATATAACATTTGATAAGGGAATTTGAAAGAATGAGAACCAGTACATTTAAAGAACAGAAAAAGTTTTAAACTAGAATTGAGTTCAGCTCATATTCTATAGAAAGAATAAACATTTAGCTGAGTGACCATTGACTATGAATCACTACTCTGACAAAGGCACTATGAAAATAGTACAGATTATTATTATAAAAACTAAAAATAATTCTCTTGACTTCCCGCTTATTATTTAAAGTGGGAAAATATGGTAAGGGACTATGTTATAAACTGACTTTTAAAAATCACCTTTTGTTCGGGAGTATTAGTAATAAATAAGGATTTTGAATATGTAAATGTAAATGTGATACCATGCCCAAATAAATTCAAAAGCAGTCTATCATCTGATAGTCTGAGTGGAAAGTGACCTTGGGGGTTATATGTGAGTTCAGTAGTATTACTCATGCGTAAAACATGAAATTCTGTGCATTCCTAAGTATTAAAAAATGAAATAAAGTAAACTCCCCAGGGAAGTACATATTTTCCAGTTAATATTATTACTATAAGTTTTCAAGTTTTTATTTTTTTAAAAAGAAATTCTGAGAAAAATGTTTTCTTTCAGATATTTGGAGGCACGTGTACTCAAGTTTATGTTTGAGTTTATACTCAAGTACATGACTCACATTAGTGCTTACTGGAGGCAGATGTAGATTCCAAAGAAGACATTACAAAATAGATTATAGCCAAATCTCTAATTTTATTTTGAACTGCAGCCTTAAAGAATGATTATAGTAAAAGAAACATACAAAGTGCCATATCTAGGGAACTGTCAATGACCAATCTAATCTGCTTTGTATATCAAATTGTTTTTTGTTACATATGCTGATCAGTTTTGTCAACATAATATATATTGAAATAATCCAAGGCAGAAATAAAATGAGCTTTGTTAAGTATTATCAGTCTTTTTTGTTTGTTTCTGTGAGTTTATGTCACTTGTAAAGTGGACTTCACAGGTTTAGTGCTTAGAGGTGAATTGCCTGGCCCTGAATAGGTCATGGAAAACAAATAATCTGTTGAGATACTGAATATTTATTCCATGAGACACACTGAGGCCACAAAGTGGTATGGTATAACCCCTACCCTAAAAATATTTGTAATCTAGCCAAGATTCTGGGACTGTCTTTTTGTCCACTTGCTGTATCTATCCGAGATATTCATATTAAAGCGTGACTTCTCTAAGTTTGTCCATCCAATTACATGTCATACATGACATGAATGAATGAAGACATCTTTTCAAACTGCAGAATTCATTTGGTTCAATTTCATGAATATGTAAATCATTATCCAACCTGTAAATTCTTCTAGATTAAACCCATCACAAGGAAGCACGTTCCATTTTGAAAAATTTCAGCTGTTTTTAGATATTATTATATAAGATATTCCTTATATTTTGAGGAAGTTCATCAAAAAAACACTAGGCCTGGAACCAGCAGATGATGACTCCGATGTTTACTAATTGTTTGACCTTAAGCAAACCACTTAACTTTACTGATATCCTTTTCCTCCCCTGTAAAATCAGAGAAATTAATAATGTAGATTCTAAAGTTCTTTCTCTAATTCTGTGATTTTATGATGACATAAAATCTATTTCTCTGTAGCTGCTTCCCACTAGTCCTACTCTCTGGCAGAATGAGTCTAATTTTCTTATTCAATACAATGCTTAAATATTTGAAGACATGTTATGTCTTCCATATAATTTTTTGTTTCATTATAATATCCTGTCTTCCATTTTCTGAAGACTTGTGGCTTACACAAGATTTACCATAAAATGATTCAATAAGTTACATTCATCTGCGAATCATTTGGGACATCTAATAATTTTGGTATGGTTTTATTTTATAACCATATTGTGTTTTTGTGAGTGTGTACTTGTGTGTACGTGAACGTGTGTGTGTGATAGTTTTACTTAAACCAGTCCTACTCAGAACATCTGACTTTTACCAGATGAAAATAGATAGAACTGGTTTTCTACCTTTAGTTATAAGAAATTAAAATATCATAGTGTTATTTTGAAAATTCTTTTGACCTTGAAGACCGCCTGAGAAGAGCTTAAAACAATGGCCTCTAGATTATAATTACAAAACTTCTTCCTTAAGTTAAGATTAAGACTGTTGACATGAGGCAAATCTTCCTCTGTCTTTGTTCAAAGTGTCATTCTTCAAATCACCCAACATATATTCCCCCAGAGTGATCGTCCCCTTTTAACTAAATAAAAACAAAATAAAAACTAAATAAAAACAAAAAAAAATAAAAACAAAATTTGGAAGGTCTAGCATTAACAGAATTTGAATGAATGCTAGACCTTGAGGGGTTCCTATAGAGGTGATGGTTAATAAAACACAGATTTCTTAGAATATTATTTCCACAGAAAATCCAGATTCATAAAATGAAGGATTTGAATAATACATGTGAGTCAAAATTCTTTTTATAAATTGTTTTATATGTATTAATTCAATAGATATAAACATATAAAATATAAAAATAAATATAAATACAAAAATATAAAAAGTAAAAAGTGATATATCAAATTTTATCTCCCAACACTATTCAAATACAATAGGATGCCCACCATCTCGATACTGTACCAGCAAAGTTATTAGAGTTATTCTTTAAAGTTCTAGCACACTACTTCATTGTGACATCATCATTATACATTTCAAAACAGTTTAAAACTATGAAGTCAAAACCCTGGCAACCTGTGGCAACCTGGAAAGGTTTCAATTCAATTAGAATATGAACTCCTTGAGGGCAGGAACTTTTTCATTTTTGTCTTTAAAACTTCTGCTCTTAAAATGAAGTCTGGCATGTATGTAGTGATTTATAAATGTTCTCTGACTGATTGAATGTCAAACTATAGATCCATTTTCCAAGGCAGCCAAGTTAAATTCATAAGGTATCACTGCCAAGCTCATGAATTTTTCAGCCAGAGTTTCATATCAGCCATCTAATAAGTCAAAGAAGGGTTTCAATCTATGTCAGTGAAGCGAAGCCCCACAGATGAAAAGACAGATTTTAGATTCATTGAAGTATACAGCTCATAGAGTTAAACGCCAACTTCTTTCCTCCTCATCCTCCAAATCTAGTTTCATATGATAGTACTCATCCTGACCCATTTCAAAAATAACAGGACTTAACTGTTGGATTTTGTTGCTTTGTGTGTGTGTTGTGTGTGTGTGCATGAGTTGGAGTTATCAAATTTTATTTAATATGATTCAAAGAATCAATGTTGATTCTGGGTCTAGATATAAATGGAATTTGTCTATCTTATTAAGAATAGGGTTCTGCTTCCTCCCCTAGTGGAGATAAAATAACTGATGCTGAACACTGGAATGACAAAAATTTTCAGGAAGTTAAATTGGAGAAGTGGAGTTGATATGTCTTATTTTTTTTTAAGTCAAAACAATGGTTACTTTTTATTTTCTATTGCTAGACGGAGCTGAAATTTGAAGCAAAATAAATTTGACCTATGGCAAAATGGTGACATGCAGCTTATCTTCAAAGCCTCATATTCTTTATTAAAACTTGCTTTCAGTCAAAGATAAGGCCATTTGTACCTTCGCATGAATTTTATGAAATATTAATTTGTCAAACTTGATAAATGCCCTTTTATAAATCCTTAAGGATTTATCTCAAAGTTGAGAATAATATTTATTTCCTGGAATTTCAGGCATCAGTAAACTTTATATGTCTTCTTTTTGGTGGGGAAAATCAAATCTTCCTAGAAGTCTCACATAATAATCATATCAGGTAGACAGTTATCTAGTCTGCCTACACATAAGGGTACATAAGAAAAGAAACAACCTATTATAATGTACCATAATAAGATCTGTCTCTTTTGTATTTAAAGTAGGAAATTGATATTTTAAAAAAATCTAAAACTGTTTGATACTGTTCCCAGTTTTCTTTTGCTTTAACAAATTTCTAAATTTGATACAAATATAAGGAAAGGAAGAGAAATATGATGAAGAATGAAGAAGGGGAATTAGATTAAAGTACTGCCAGTTCTTAGATAAATCATATAAAAATGAGCTCACATCCTCCATTCTTCTCTTACACACAATCCACATATCCAATTTGTTGCCAAGTTTTGTTTCTAATTTCACAATATCTCCTTTATATGTCTCATTCTCTCTGCTCACATAGTCACCACTCTGATGAAGGCTCTCATCAACTTATGCCTGACCTATTGCAATAATCTTTTGATTGATTGCTGTGATCTTCCTAAAACAAAGTTCTAATTATATTAATCCCATTCTCAATAAAATCCAGGGCAGTCTTAAAAACTGTAGCATCAAAAATATAATGTTGTTTGGCTTTAAAAGTCTTTCATAAACTTATCACTTTCTACTTTTCTGACATTACACATTACTCCCTTTTATATACTCTATGTTCAAGTGACCCTGGCCTTCTCACTATTTATTCTGCACAAAAAAATTCTGATTCTGTGTCTTTTTAGTATTGGTACCTTAGACTTGGAGTACCTCTCCCTCCTTGTCTTTGCCTCCTGGCAATGTAGTTTACTCTAATAGATTATTGTTTTTACCAGAGTTCTGTCCTGAGCCCTCAGGTCTTTTCCATCTTTACTCCTTTACTTGGTGACATCATCAGCTCTAGTAGATTTAATGACTATTTCTATGCTGGTGATTTTCAAGTCTAACTTCTTTCCTAACCTCTCTACTGACTTTCAATCTTACACCTCCAATTGCCTTTTAGACAACTCAAATTGGATGTCCAGGAGACATCTTAAAATAGGTATTTCCAACACTGGCCTCATAATCTTTCTCCCCAAACATCTCACCCCTTAAATTTCATAACACTACAAGGGACAACACCATGCTCTCAGTCTCTCTGGTTCTCAACCTAGGAGTCATCCTTGACTCCCCTCTATCTCTTACCCACATATCTAATCTGCAATCAAGATTTGTTGATTTCAACTTGGCAATATCTCTTCTCTGACACTGCTGGTATTCTAATACAGGTTTGCATCACCTCATGCCTGGATTATTTCAATAGCTTCCTAGTGGGTCTACCTGCCTCAAATCTTTTCCCACTCCAATTCATACTCCAGTAGGACAATAAAGTGAAAATTTTTTCATGTTATTCCTCCTCCACTATTCAATAAACTCCAGTGATTCTTTATTGCCTCCAGGATTATATCAAAATACTTTGTTTAATGTTTAAAACACTTAATAACCTATCCTCTTCCTATCTTTTTAGTCTTGCTGCACATTCTTCCCTTATACGTGCTCTTCAACCCAGTGTCATTAGCCTCCTGGCTAGTCAATAAACCAGAGACACTCTATCTCCTGAATCCAGACATTTTTTTCTTGTTGCTTAGAATGTTATCTATTCATCTATTTACCTACTTTTACACCTGATTTTTTAATTCCCAACTAAAATCTTACCTTCCACAGGAAGTCTCCTAAGAGTATTGCTTTGACTCTCTTATTCTTGTTCATTCTGCATGCAGCATGCTTTGCATTTTTTGTTGCTTGCTATCTTCCCCGTTAGATTTTAAGCCCCTTGACAGCAAGCATTATCTTTTGCCTTTTTCAAATTTTTGAGGCTTGTTCTGATATAAGTTGCCTATGTTATGGTCATGAAAAATCTTGGGGTAGAATGTACTGTTAATTAGATCTTCTCTACCTGTTAATAAGCCTCAAGTACCTTTTGCTAATTTCTATGGTGGCACTGGGTCAGAGAGTCCTATCCTCTAGCTCTGAAAAGTGTGTAAATACTCGGAGGTAAGATTTTACTTTGGGGCTTAGTTTTTGGAAGGTTTGTGTGCCAGATAAAACTCCAGCTTTGAAAACACAGACTTTGGTACTTCTCTCTCTCTGGTAACTAGATAGGTATTGTTCACGGTCAGACAGTTGGAAGCCCTGTCTGTTGACCTTTGTTTCTCTGAAGTTCAGGGTGCTGACATTTTCCCTTGAACTAAGTGACTGATATATATGCTTTATTAAAGTGATTTTTGACCCCTAAAAAGTTGCCTTCTCTTTTAGAAAAGCACATCTAAGAATCTGGACAGCAGGCCTTCCTGTGTATATTGGGGTCCTTGCTGACACAGAGTATAAGTAAATTAAAGAAGCTACTAAAGCTCAGTGGAAATGAATTAAAAGTCAGTTGGTGCCTGTAGGAGAATGCCTGAACAAAATGGTATCCCCTTAAGTATAACAAAAAATACTGTGAGAAGAAATCTGTAAAACAACTATGTATTAGCAATTTGAATAATCAATTTCATCATTCATTGAAATAAACCACTCCCAAATGTAAAGTGATGCATGGAGGTAAGTCATTACTAAGAAAAAAAAATTAATAATTCAAGATCAATGAAAAACTAGAATTTATAAAATACTTTTGAGGTTTGCAGAGTGTTTTACAAATACATCATTTTCTCATTATAACGACCCTGGGGTTTGGTTTTACTACCATCTTCACTTTAAAGGTGAGAAAACTGGAGCACATAGAGGTTAAGTGAAATTCATGGAGCTAATAAGAGTATGAGACCAGAATAAGCTCAGGTCTTCCTGATACCAGGCCTAGACTTCTCTGCTCCTTACCCTCTTTCTGCCACTAATAATAAGTACAAAATGAAAAAGAACACTGAAAGACAATGTCAAACTCATGCTAATTTTTATTGCATCAGGAGGTAGATATGGAAAATATGTGGTCAACTGTATAACCAAAAGAAGATTAATTAAATAAAAATTAAAATTGATTTAACTAAAAACAAAAGAGTTGTGAAAGATTAACACAATGAGTATCAGAAGAATTGCTTCAAGAGAGATTACAAACTACCTTCTCTGTTAAATTAAAATGCAATAGGACTGAATAAATTCCATAACTATTGACTCAAATGCCTCATAGTAGCAATACAGTTTTAAGCAAGTACTTTATCACATTCCTTTCAAATTATGTGTGGTCCTGCCTTTCTTCACTGAAAACATTACATATTTATTAGTAAAAGATGAAAACACTAATTTCCTCTCAAATAACCATTGATTTAAAATATGGCACTAATAGGAAGAATTTTAAGCCTAAAATGATTTTTTTCCTATACTTCTTCAATTTTCATCTCTCATAAGTAAAACTTAAATGGGTTCCAAAATAAAGGACTCAATAAATAGTAAAATAATATTGTATTATCAATAAAATGCATTATGAATCATTTGCATAACATTAAACTATATCTCTAGTGAAAAACAAATCATGGAATTTTATTTAAATCATCTCATGATTTAATTTAAACCATCTTGTGAATTTTTTTTCCTGATTTTTCTCCATTATTTCAAAATGTTACTTTTACCGTGTGTGATATTCAGAGTATGAAAGTACACACCTATAATTTCCTCTACTGTGTAGACTGAGGCTTGGAATTCTGGGAGTTTTGAGTTGCTGTGGGCTAACCCATTTGAGTGTCTACATAAAACCTAACACTAATATCATGAGGTCGTAGGAGTCAGGGGAAGAAAGAGCAGTATCAATTTGCTTAAAGAAGGGCAAATCAGTACAGAAACTAAATAGGTCAGTTCACTTGTACCAATCTGTGGTAAGATTTGTCTCATGAGTTGTCACTGTCCTTATAGCCTAGGAGAGATAGGGAGACATAATATCAAACTAAACAGATAAAAATGGAATATTTTGTGTAATAGGTTTTTAATTCTTAACAAACCAAAAGTTTTGAGTTTTAATCTTTAGCTCAAATAGAATCAATGGATGAAGACATTATTTACAAATATTTTGGCCTCCTCCAAGCGAGACACATCAAGTGTAACATCCACAAGGAATGTGGATGAATATTTTAAAAGGATTGTTGGCATTTTCAAATCAAACATAAATCAGAAGAGCACATGTAATGCTAACCACAACTAGGCAATCAAATTTGGCAACTGCAAAATGCATCATAACAGAATTGGCAAATATTTTCAATAAAACTTGGACAATTTCAGTTAAATGAATAAAAGAGATTCAATCACTAAAAGGTTTCTTTAAAAACTAATTGTTTTATTTCCAAAAATTATTATAGGTATTCTTTAAAAAACATGGTGAAGAAGTGAAAAACTTTAGGAAATAACTTCATAAGAAGTAGAGAACATTTTACTAAGTCATGCCAGTTTGGATTTGCCTAAATTAACTAAAAGGGGATTGGTCTGAAAAGAGCCTGAAGATTAGCTCATTTCCAAAAATGTTTTCAAAAGGCATTCCACAAACTATAACTACTTGAACTCTGACAATAATATATTGAAAAAAAAGTATTGAGCAGATGACTAAGTTTCTTATGTTTGTTTGTAGAAATGTAGGGGCTTATGATGACAATTTAGGACCAAATAATTGTCACCAGGAAATATAAAAAATGTTACATGTAAGGAGGATGGACTTTGTGGAAAACAGAAGGAAATGGTAGAAACTTCAGCACATAGCTATCAGCTTTCAAATTTTAGCAATGTCCAAATGCCTAGCAGAACACAACCTGATAGCTACAATTATACATAATAGGTTACTAAATTTGATGTACTAGCATTTGACAAAAGCAAAATATCCTTGAGAATTTAGCAAAAAAAAAAAAAAACAATGCTGAAACTGGAGTGCAATTGCAGTATTTTATTATTTATCCTAAATACACTAGCATAACGTTGACTCATTAAATCTTACAATGTGTGTATGTATATAGAAGTACATACCTATACACATTTATACACATACACAAATGTATGCCCACTTGCATCCATACATATATATGCATTATCTCTATCTCTGTCTCCCTATCTATTTAACTATGATTTATTATCTATCTACCTATTTATCTATCTAGAGAGGTGGCACAGTGCATAGAGTGCCAAACCTAAGACTCATTTTCCTGAACTGAAATCTGGCTTCAGAAACTTATTAGCTGTATGACCATGGGCAAAAGAGCCTGAAGATTAGCTCATTTCCAAAAATGTTTTCAAAATGGCAAGTTACTTAACATTATTCATCTCAGTTTCTTCATCTTCAAAATAGACTGGAGAAATAATGACAAACCACTCCAGTGACTTTCTAGGAAGACCCCCAAAGGGGGTCATGAAAATTCAGACATGCTTGAACAAATGCATAAACACATATATGCATATACATATATACAAGCATATTTATATATGCGTACATACTCACACACATGTATATGCACATATGCTCTTGTAAAAGTCTCATGATCATCAAAGTATATGAAATGAAAAATTTTCAACTTATAAATACATAATGAAGAAGATTCAGCTAATGTGTGAACTAGATTAAATAGATAATGCTTAATGTCGTAAACTTTAGAGTTTTACTAAGTTTTAGAGTTTTACTAAGGATGCTTATAAGAATACCAAAAATGACAAATTTACCTCCTTATGCTTATCCAAAATAAAAAGTAGCTATTCTTTGCACCTCTGCAATTCTGCAGAATGTTTTATATACAAGTAATAATGGCATGTTACCTTGCCCCAAAGTTATTTCAAGGAAAGTAACATATTTAAATAATAAAATAACTAAGAAAGAACTAAGAGAAATGAGCAAATGTTCAAAGAAGCAGTTTTAGGCTTGATGGAATGAGAAACTTAATAATGACTAGAATCACTTAAAAGGAGAAAGAGATTCTTTAGAATAAAATTATTTTTGCCTCTCAGATTATCCTCAGAAAAAAGCCAAATGTATTGGGTAAGGTAAGTGATGTGTGTTTAGATAGATATGTTAGATAACTTTTGAGGATCCTTCCTATGATGCTTTTATCACATGAGATACAGAAATAAAAATAAGACAAGACAAAAATTACTTGGACAAAGGAAAGATGGAAAGGGAATCTAAGACGATAAAGTAGAGGAGCACTCCCCTGATCTCTTCTAAATTCCACTCAAAGCAAGCTTCAAATTGAATTCTGAGCGGCAAAATGCACAACAGATCTGGTGAGATGCTTTTCTAAGATAACTTGAGATGTTAGCAAAATAGGTCTAACTTTAGCAGGGTAAAGTTTTTTTTGTGCCTGGAGCACATAGCAGACCAAGTTGGTTGATTGGTTGGCTGTTGTCTGTCTTGGAAGAGGACCAAAATGACATCACTATTGTAAAGTGAAATTTCAGTGTGTCTGACTGTGCCTGATCAGAGCTCAGAATGCTCTACAAAAGATTGGGCACAGATAGTCCATCTGAATATTTGGGGTCGATATTCCAAATATGTGCATCCTGCATTTACTTTGTGCTGTCTCAATTCTGCTTTGGTCAAAGAGCACAGCACTTCGTCTTAGGTGGGCATACCTTTTGAGCAGTCCTGTGCCAGTGCACATTTTTCACAGTCAAATCCAATGTTCTTGAGAGAGACACTGAGAGTGTCTTTGTATTGTTTCTTCTGGCCACCATGTGATTGTCTGCCCCATGCAAGTTCTCCATAAAATAATATTTTTGGCAAGTGTATACTTTGCATTCAAACAACATGGCCACCCCATTGGAGCTGCGCTCTCTCAAGCATAGTTTGAATACTTGGCATTTCATCCCAAGCAAGGACTTCAGTGTCTGGTACCTTATCCTGCCAGGTGATACTCAGAATCTTCCTAAGACAGTTTAAATGGAAGCAATTCAGTTTCTTGGCATGGTGCTGGTAGACTGTCCATGTTCCACAATCATATAACAATGAGGTCAGCACAACAGCTCTGTAGACCTCCAATTTGGTAGTCAGTCTAACACCTCATCTCTCCCAAACCTTTCTTCAGAGCCTCCCAAACACTGAGTTAGCTCTGGCAATATGTGCATCAATATCATTGTCAATGTATACATTCCTGAAAGTATACTACCAAGGTAAGTGAACTTATCTGCAGCATTCAAAACTTCTCCATTTGTTGTAACTAATGGTTCCACATATTGATGGTACGGTGGTGGCTGATGGAGCGCCTGTGTTTTCTTGGTGTTAATTATTAGGTCAAAATTAGCACAGGCAGCAGAGAATTGATCCATACTTTGTTGCATCTTAGCTTCAGAGTCTTCATTGAATGCACAATCATCTGCAAACAGAAAATCATGCCCCAACACTCCCTCCACTTTGGTCTTGGTTTATAACCTTTTCAAATTGAAGAAGTACTATGGTTGACCTAGATGCCATGTTCATCCTCATTGAAAGCTTTTGTCAACATGATTGAAAACATCAATGTTGTATGTCAATTTCATGATGGCATGTTTGTCCAGATTCTGGATAATAGACAAAGCTCTGGTGCCTTTCCACTTACCAATGTAGTGAAACAGGGCTGTGTGCTTGCTCCCATGCTTTTTAGTAGACCAAGTAGTATAGACTGGCTGGCATTACCAGGAATAGAAGTTGGAGGTGGCTACATTTTGTGGCAGCTTCATCTTTGGGAGCTCTGAGCCTACAGATGGGGGAGTACTCAGAAAACTGATCACAAGGAGGTTGTAGGGAAATCTTGGTTGGTTCTGGGTGCAGGATCATATTTCATTCTTCATACATGGTTCTAGTTTAAGTTTGAGTGCCCAATGGAGTGATCTTAATTATATCTGCAGGATAGCAAGGATTATAGTTATGGTTCCAGGGTGTAGAGCTTCTTGTCAGTCTCAGAGGAGTAGGGACCCTGGTCTCAATTTCAAGACATAAAGAAGCAATAGCAATTGTGACTGCAAGAGATAGCAGAGAAGCTGGCCACAGTACAAAGGCTAGAAGGATTAATAATACCAAGAATGTATGGAAAAATGTCCTTCCCTGGCTAAGGACTAAAGCATAGGCCAAGTGAACAGTGACCATACCTTTCCTTAGCTGTACCTTTATGGAAGCACTGAAAACTTACAAACTGCCAGAGCTAGTTCCAAAAGTAGAAGCATAGAAGTTTTGAAGTTTGGGACAGTGCCTCTTCACTCCAGGAATAGAAATCAACTTTTAAATAAAGTGAAGATCAAGAAAAAGGCTGGATAAATGCAATGAGTTACTGTGTGACAAGGAAGATCAAGAAATAAACCTGGAAAAAAGACACTATGTAAAAGCAGATACTGCAAAACTCCAAAGCAGAAAAAATGGAAATTGGATATAAGACCAACAAGAATTTCTGAAGAGTTCGGATTTTTCTTTTTGAAAAATCAAATAAGAGGTAGAGGAAAAATTGGGAAAAGAAATGAGTGGTGCTAGAAAATTATTAAAAGAAAGCCAGCAAGTTGGTAAAATGAGGCAGAAAAATTCACTGAAGAGAACTCCTTATAAAAAGAGGACAGTTAGAAAAAAAGTATAAAAAATGACTGAAGAAAAAATCTTTAAAAAGCACAAAAACTCACTGAAGAAATTATTCCTTAAAAGTTAGAACTCAACAAATGGAAGCTAATGCCTCCATGAGATGCCAAGAAACCAAACAAAATCAGGCCAAATAGAAAATAGAAGGAAATGTGAAATGTCTCATTGGAAAAACAACTGACATGGGAAATAGATTGAGAGGAGACAATAAAAGAATTACGGGACTATCTGAAAGATAATCAAAAAAAAGCTTAGATGTCATATTCAAGAAATTATAAAGGAAAATTTCCTTCATATCCTAGAACCAGGAGGCAAATAAAAATGAAAGAATCCACTGATCACCTTCTCAAAGGTATCTCAAAATAAAACCCTCATGAATATTAGAGACAAATTCCAGAGTTCCTATGTCAAGGAGAAAATATTGCAAGCAGTCAAAAAAAAAATTTCAAATTCCATGAAACACAGTCAAAACCACACAAGATTTAGCATTTTCCATATTGCTAGAGGCCAACCTCTGGACCACCTTCGGGTGCTGGGACCGCCCTTCGGGAGCTGGCTCTGCCCCTAGGGAGGAACATGGGAGGGGCTCTGGCTGGGGATATAAGGGGCTGACACCATTAATAAAGTGAACTGCACTGGCCATCTCTGGTGTATTGTGTAGTCATTTCCCCTCCCTGGAGGAGGGAATTCCCCTGCTGTAGCTGCCATGCAGTAGCGGCCGGAGGCATCCGAAGACCCAGGAGCCAGGGGTAGCCCAGAGTGGGCAGTCGAGGGGAGCCCGACCAGGATCCCAGATAGATACCATCTGGCCTAGTATCCAGGCAAAGGCCGGGGGGTAGCCCCGTGCACCGTATTAAAGGAACTGAGGGCTTGGAAGATGATATTTTGGAAGGCAAAGGAGTAAAGATTACAACCAAGAATAATCTACCATGAAAAATTAAATATAATCCCTGAGAGGAAAAATAGATATGAAATGAATATAGAAATGAAATACAAGAATTTCAAGCATTCCTGAGGAAAAGAACAGAGCTGAATAGAAAATTTGACTTTGAAATACAAGACTCAAGAGACGTATGAAAGGGACTGAGAAGGGTGGATTAAAGGAGGCAGTGATCAGTAACAAAACAGACTTTTGAGGACATGCAGGAGAGAGAGAGAGAGAGAGAGAGACAGAGAGAGAGAGAGAGACAGAGAGAGAGAGAGAGAGAGAGAGAGAGAGACAGAGAGAGAGAGAGAGAGAGAGAGAGAGACAGAGAGACAGAGACAGAGAGAGAGAGAGACAGAGAGAGAGAGAGAGAGAGAGAGACAGAGAGAGAGAGACAGAGAGAGAGAGAGAGAGAGAGAGAGACAGAGACAGAGAGAGAGAGACAGAGAGAGAGATACAGACAGAGAGATAGGGGCAGAGACACAGACAGAGATACAGAGGAATATGGGGAAAGAATAGAGGGAAACACAAAAATACTAACCATAACAGTTAATATGAATGTGATGGACTCATCCATAACATGGAACCATATAGCAGAATGGATTTAAAACCAGAATCCAACAATATATTGTTTATAAGAAACACGCTTGAACCAGAAAGATACACATGGAGTAAATATAAGGGGCTAGAGCAAAATCTATTATGCTGTATGTATATGACATTGAAAAAAAAAGCAGAGGTAGAAATCATGATATAAGAAAAAGCAAAAACAAAATAGACCCAATTAAAAGGAGTTAAGCAGGGAAACTACATTGTCATAAAAGGTACTATAGGTCTTGAATTAATAGCAATACTAAATATATGTGCACAATATGGCATTGCTTTCAGATTCTTAAAGAAAAGTTAAATAAGGTCCTGGAGGAAATAGAAAGTAAACTATATTAATAAGAGATTTCAACTTTCCTCTCTCAGATCAGATATAATCTAGATAAATCTAACATAAAATAAACAAGAAAGAAGTCAAAGAAAATAGGACAGGTTTAGAAAAGTTATATATGATAGACCCCTGGAAAAAACTGAATAGTAATTTAAAGGATTAAACTATTTTCTCAGCTATACATGTCACCTTCACAAAAATTGGCTGCATTAAGACGTTAAAACCTTACAATCAAATGTAGAAATGTAAATATATTACATGCATCCTTTTCAGACTACCATACAGCAAAATTACATTCAGTAAAGGTCCATGGAAACAAAGATAAAACAATTAATTGGAAACTAAATTAGAGCTAGGAAAACTAATAACAAAAATCATCTGGAAGAATAAAGTGTTAGCAGTAATAAGGGAATCAATAAAAAATGTGTGAAGGAAGGTGGTGTAGCAGTACAAGATCTCAACAAAGCAGTAGTCATCAAAACAATCTGGTGATGACTAAGAAATAAACTGAGGATTGAAAGAATGCCCATCAGTTAGGAAATGACTGAATAATCTGTGTTATATGAATGTAATGGAAGACTATTATTCAATAAGAAATGATGAGCAGGCATATTTCAGAAAATCCTGAAAAGACTTCTATGAACTGATGCAAAGTGAAATGAGCAGAACCAGGAACACATTGTACATAGTATCAGCAACATTGTGTAATGATCAACCACGAATGACTCAGCAACACAATAATCTAAGACAAGTACAAAAGATTCATGAAGGAAAATGCTATCCCTATACAAATAAAGAACTGATGGGCACTGAAGTGCAGATTGAAACATTTTTTCCACTCACTTTATTCTTTCTCAGATTTTTTTTATCTTTTTATTCTTTCACAACTGTGACTAAGATGGAAATATTTTTACAAGATAAGACATGTATAAACTATATAAATAAGAAGGGAGGAGAAGGAGGGAGGCAGAAAGATTTGGAACTAAAAATCTTGTAAAAATGACTGATAAAAATTTTCTTGACATGTAACTGGGAAAAATAAAATACTATAAAAATAGAGTGGGGAATTTGTGGAATAGAATATATACACAATATGTTGTAGTAAATAACCATAATAATCCAGTGCTTGACAAAACCAAAGAGCCAAGATTTTGGGACAAGAAATCACTATTTGAAAATAATTGCTGGAAGAACTGGAATGAAATTTAAAGAAAGTTGGTATAGAACAACTTCTCATACTATATATCAAGATAAAATAAAAATAGGTATACAACTTAGACATAATAGGTAATATAAACAAGTTAGGGGAGCTTGGAATATTTTACCTGTTAGATTTATGGATAGTTTAGGATTTTATGAGTAAAACAAGACATATAGAACCTTGTGGTATGTAAAATGAATAGTTTGAATGCATCATATTATAAAAGGTTTTGCAAACAAAACCAGTGCAGTCAATATTATAAGGAAAGTAGGAAATTGAGAAACAAGTTTTTAAGCAAGTGTCTCTGATAAAAGCCTCATTTCTCAAATGTATAGAAAACTGAGTCAAATTTGTAAAAATACAAGTCATTCTTCAATTGATAAATGATAAAAATTTTGGAAAAAATCAAAGCTATCTATAATGATATTAAAAATGCTCTAAGTCACTTTTGATTAGAGAAATGCAAATTAAAATAACTCTGCGGTATCACCTCATATCTATAAGATTGGTTAACATACCAGAAAAGAAAAAAGTAACAGATGTTCGAGAGGATGTGGGAAAAAATGAGACACATGCCATATTGGTGGAGTTGTATGAACTGATCCAACCATTACAGGAAGCAAAGGACTAAAACTTTACATACCATTTAACCCAGCAATGCCACTATCAGGTCTATATACCAAAAGGGTCAAATAACTAGAAAATGGGCTTCTATGTACAAAAATATTTATGGAAGCTCTTTTTTGGTGACAAAGAATTAGAAATTTGGATCAGGGTAGGAGTGTGCCCAGAAATTGGGGAATGACTGAACAAGTTGTGGTATATTTTTATGAAGGAATACTAGAGCATGATAAGAAATGACGAGCAATATGCTTTCAGAAACCTTGTGAAGACTTACTTCAAATACAATAGTCAACAGAAGCATAACAGATAACTGTGAAGACATCATATGGGGACTCAATAAAATTATACTGTTTATATCTCTATATGAGGAAATGATTCATTTAACTTCTAAGAACCTATTTATACTTAAACTTATATATATATATATATATATATATATATATATATATATATGTATTTATATATAAACTTACATGTACTAATCTTTGTTAAGGGAGTTATAAAGATTTTACATAGACTGAGTGCTTGTAAGTGAATCAATTATGTTGCAATGATTTACAAAACATAACAGAAAAATAGACAGGACAGAGAGACGTGCTGGAATCAGAAGGAAGTGAGATGAAGAAATGTTTAAACTGTCTCACATAAAAGAGGCATGTAAGGAAGACGTTTTACAGTGGAGGGGAAAATAGTACGTGGGAGGGATGAGCAATACTTGAACTTCCCTCTCATCTACATTGCTTCAAAAAGGGAAATATATATGTATAGATACACATACATATATACATATACATACATATACTCACATATTGTCAGTTTGGTATAGTAGTCTATTTTACCCAATAGGGAAGGAGGGGAGGGGAAGAGGATGAAAGGAGAGGTGTGAAAAAAACAGGACATAATGGAAAATAGTGGTCAGAAGCAAAAATAATTTAGAGGAGGAACAGGATAAAAAAAAGAGAAAGTTAAACAGAAGAAAACAGGATTGAGAGAAATGCACAAAAAAGGACCTATTTATGCAAAAAAATTTATCGTAACTTTTTTATGGTGACAAATAATTGGAAAAGTCATGCCTATCAATTAGGGAATTGCTGAACAAGTTGTGATAAATGATTGTGATGGAATACTATCATGCTATAATAAATGACGAGCACTTATGAAGCTAGAAAAAATAATCAGAACATTCTTTTGGAGGAATAAAAGGCAAACAATATCAAGGGAAGCAATGAAAAAAAATTTGAAGGAAGGTGGCCTAGTAGATTTCAGAATTTATTAGTGTAGATCAATGGATCACTGGAATAGATGAGGTACACAATAGTAAATGACTATAGTAATCTAGTGTTTGATGAATACAATGATTCAGTCTTTTGGGGTAAGAAATCGTCATTTGACAAAATTATTGGACAAACTGCACAGCATTTTGGAAAAATATATGTATAGACCAAGATATATACCAAGATAAAATGTTTATTTAGACACAAAAGGTGATATTATAAGCAAATTAATGGGAAGCTTGCTTGCTAGATATATTGATAAGGGCAAGTGTTTATGGCTGAAGGAGAAATACAAAGATCAGTGGAAGTAAAACGGATAATTTTGATTACAAGAAATTATATTTTTTTTGCATAAACAAAACTAATGCTGCTAAAGTTTGGAGGAAAATAGAATACCAGGGAAAATTTTTACAGCACATTTTTGTGATAAGAGCTCTGTTTCTCAAATGTATGTAAAGCTGAGTCAAATTTATAAGAATGTAAACTATTCCCTAAATCATAAATATTCAAATGATATAAGCAGGCAGTTTTCAGAAGAAGAAATCAAAGTTATCAATTGTCACAAGAAAAATTATCTAAATTGCTATTGATCAGAGAAATGAAAATTAAAACTTTGGAATGGAACTTTAAAGTTCCATCTCAAGTCTATTATTTTGGTTAGCATGGCAGACAAGGGAAATAAATGTTGGAGGTGGTGTGGAAAAATAGTATACTATTGCACTTTTGGATAGATAGGTGGCACAACGAATAGATTGTTGAGCCTGGAGTTAGGAAGACTCATCTTTCTGAGTTCAAATCCAGTCTGAAACACTAGCTATATTAATTTGGGCAAGTCAATCCACCATCTTCTTTCTGTTTCCTTATCTTAAAAATGTGCTGGAAAAGGAATTGTCATAGGACTCCAGTATCTGTCATAAGAGAGTTCCAACCAAAGTCATAAATAGTCAGGTTTGACTGAAAACTGACTGAACAAGAAACATACTGTGAGAGTTGTGAACTACTCCAACCATTCTGAAAAATTTGCAACTACACTTTATGGTCTATTTATTTAGAAATTATTTCTCTTTTACCCAGGAACCATGATGGTCTTCCCTTCAGTTTGATTTTTTTTTAATTAAAAGGACCATGCCTTGAACAACTACTTAAAGAAGGCTATTCACTGAATAGGTTTATCTCACTCAGGGCAGCTAGGTGGTACAGTGGATAGAGCACCAGTGCAGGAGTCAGGAGGACCTGAGTTCAAATCTCACCTCAGACACTTGACACTCACTAGCTGTATGATCTTGGGCAAGTCACTTAACCCCAATTGCCTCATCTTGGGTCATTTCTTGTCATTATGATGACTATCTGGTTGCTAGATTCAGAAGGCTCTGGAGGAGAAGTGAGGCTGGTGACCTGCACAGCCCTCCCTCACTCAAAACAAAGTCAAGTGCAAGTCATGTTATCATTTCTCTGATGGTGTGATCTTCTTTGGCAACAAAGGACAAACTCACACACACACATCTCACTGAAAGTGAGAATGTGATAAGACTTTAGCCTGAAAGGGCCAGAGTCTCCCATTGCATCCTGGGCCATCTCCAGTCTTCCTGATGAATATCAGGCCGCTGGACCCAGATGGCTCAGGAGGAGAAAGTGAGGCTGGTGCCCTTGCACAGCCCTCCCTCACTCAAATCAAAGGTGACTGCAAGTCACATCACCATCTTGATGTCATGTTCCTCTTTAAGAGCAAAGGAGAAACACAACAACAATGGCCTATCAAGCTGTGACTATCCACTGATTCAAAAATATCACTACTATGTACTCAGAGACATCAAAGAAAAGGGGAAAAGGACCTATTTGTGTAAGAATATTTATAGTAGCTTTGTGTGTGTGTGTGTGTGTGAGTGTGTGTGTGTGTGTGTGTGGTGACAAAGAATTGGAAATAGAAGGGGTGCCTATCCATTGGGAAGTGGCTGAATAAATTTTGGTATATGATTTCAATAGAATACTTTTGTGGTATAAGAAATGACAAGCAGGATGCTTTTGCAACATGTTTAATATGAAAATGTATATTTTTGTGACTTCATATGTATAATCATTTTTTAAAAAGTTCTTGCCTTATCAGTAGGTGTGGGAGAGGCAGAATAGAAAGAGAATTTAGAAGTTAATTTTTTTCAAAGTGTATCATCAAGACAATATTAACAGCATTTGAAGTGACTATGAATATGCCAGTATACTTCTCAGTAACAAAGGATAAAAGACTCTCCATATAGAAGGCAGAAGAAAAATATTTATTTAGACACCAGAAAGTCAAATCTGTCATTGTGACCAAGAAGTTAATAAACATGATCACCGCAGGGGACAAAGACATTCCCAAGCCTTCCCTTCCTCTTCCGCTCCTGCTCTGCTGGGGCCTTTTCACAAGCAGACACTCATGAGCCCGAGCCTTGCTGTGCCTGCCTGCCTGTGTCATCTCTCCTCTGCCCAGACACTGCTCATTCACTTCCTTCAGGTTCTGCTCCACCCTTTCTGTTGCCCCTATTCAACAAACTCTTCCCACCATGTGTCTTAGGCCTTCAGGTGATTCAAGGTCACAAGGGCCTATTAATGAATGAAAAAGATCTTTCCATTTAAATTGCTATCACAAAAAGATGAATGTAAAAAATGCTTTACATTTTGGGAAATATTTAAGACAACAAAATTTATATTGTTAAAAATCCCAAAAAGCCCAATGTCAAATTTTTGGGAGAAATACAATGAATTATTTTTTTTTTTAAAGAAAGAAGAGTCAGGTTTCCTCTGGGGGTATCAGGATGGTTAATTCAGGAAATGAAACTTGAGATGGATATTCAAAATGACTTTAATGGTAAAGATGTGAATGCTTACTCCATGTACAGGGATTGGCCTGTACAGAAGAAGGAAAACACAGTATGAGCTGAGAATACAGTCATCAGTGTCTACTGGAATGCTGTAGAATATGTGAAGGAAAGCAAATTTAAATAAGACTAACACTGTAAATTAGATCCAGATTAGGGTGGTTCCTAAATTTCAAGCTAACACATTTGTATTTTATTCTCTAGGCAAAAATGAAGTTCCTCTGAATTTGGAAGCAAGAAATTAAACCAAACAGAGCAGTGCATTAAAATGATCAATTAAATACAACTGCAGCACTTAGACTAGAGGGACAAGAGTTTGGACAGAGATATCAGAAGACTTAAAAAAGATCAGAGGAATAATTGGCAAGTAGTGCTGAATGAAGGCAAGTGAGCAGAAGTAGATAAATTTAGTAGAAGTAAATAAATGGACCTAAGAAACTCATTAGATCTATGATAGGTGAAAGGTTGTTGTGAGAGAAAGAAAAATGAAAGATGACAAAGCTTTGGATCTAGAGGGATTAGGAGGATGGGGGTGTCATCAACAGAAATAGAGAAATTGGAAGGAAAATTGAGTTTAGGGTATAGGATTGTGATGTTCATAGAGATGTAAATATCTAGGATGCACATATACACGTAATATATGTGTCTGTATACACACATGCATACATATATATGTATTATGTGCATGCATTACTGTGTTCATACATGCATGCATAAAGAGGAAGGTGTTGTGTACGTGCGTATTTATACGTATGTATGCATGTTGCTGTATACTGCTGCCGCAGTTATTGACTTGTTTCAGCCCTGTTCAGCTCTTCATGACCCCACTTTTTGTGGCAAAGATATGAATGGTTTGACATTTACAGCTGAGAAACTGAGGCAAGTAGTGTTAAGTGACTTGCACAGCTGGTAAGTGTCTGAAGCTGGATTTGAACGCAGAAAGATGAGTCTTTCTGATCCCAAACCCAGTGCTGCATTCATTGTGCCACCTACAGGCATATACAGGTAAATGTGCCTATATATTAACTATATATGCATCTATAGATGGCTACATATATACATATAACAGAATGCATGTGAATATATGTGTTACACACACATTGACAGAGATAGAGACAGCTACAAGAAGTTTATGTGCTACAAAAGTAAGACTTTGAGTAATATAATTTATACTTGCATGTAAATGGTTAGATAGCATAGTGGGTGGAATATTAGACTTGGAGTCTGAATTCTGCCTTCGCAGTGATGGTGGGACTCTGAGTGATAGTCTTTTCTCGTCAGTTTCCTCATCTGTAAACTGGGAATAGAAATAGCACCTACCTTTCAGGGTTACTAGAAGGACCAGGTGAGTCAAGATTTGTAAAGATCTTCACAAATCTTAAAGCACCACACGAATCTTACTTATGTTTACTACTTGCTGCTTCTACTACCGTTATTTTATTAATATTAAAGGGGGTAATGATCATACATTCAGGGCTCTCATACACACATGTGTGATTCTTCACCTGGCTGCTAACACCTACTCAACTGGCCTTCAGTATTTCATCCATTATGCCTAATGCATACATGTACGTGTGCATGTGAATATAACCGTATATACATATATAAAACACATCAAGACATTGGCACACATACATAAATGGGCATTTGTATGTGCACAAATTTTTTCACAAACACATTCATAGATATATGCATATGTCTTGCTTAAGTTATGATGAATATTAGTTATGCAGTGTCAATTGAGTGCTGAGAAAAGATCTGAGCATGTGTTTGGTTTTCTACTTTGAATTTTCCCAAATATTGACCATTCATATATGAGTACAGAGTATCTTACCAAAGGTTAAGTGTATTTTTTTTTCTATTTGTTTGGCCAAATCCTTATACCTCTCTACAAAGAATAAAGTTGCTGATTATTTAATTTGATGAATGCAGACAATCAAACTTAATAACTCACTAGAATAAAATGTATAGAGGCAGCCTAGAAGGAAATTTCTATTTTTTCATACAGCAGGATGAAAAATTGCTGCAAATGTTTGTCTAACAAGAGTGAGGAATAGCTGCTGCATCTAATTTTGCCCTAACCATGTTTGATTATTCATCAATAAAGATGAGTATGCAAAGCATTTTAATGAGCTCCTAAATGCAATTTTCAGACCTGAAGTTTTTTCTCTGAACATATATTTGAAGGCCTTAAGGGTTTCTGAAAGATAATGCAAAACAAACAATCATCCTTAAGTTCTAGAAGCAAAAAGATAAAAAATATTTTTCTTGAGGTACTATTCACTTCAAACACAATCAATCAAAATTGGAAAATGGATTTGAACACAAGCAAGAAGCAAGGTAAATGTTTCCACATAAAATATGGTAACTAGAAGAAAGTCATAAATTATTTTGAAGCAAAATCACCTCCTCATCCTCTGCCCTGGGAACAATAGAAGTAAAGTTTTCAAAATAATTTTTATATAAACTTTTTGTGAGGATTCAAATCATTAAGGCAGTTATGTCACTATTTATTTGTAAGAAAAAATACTCTAAGTCCAAAGATTGATCTGAAGAGTCAACGTATTTATTTTTACATATATTTTCCATATTCGTTTTTGCTCATGGCTAAATATCTCCTTGTATAATTGATGAATAGTCTGAATATTGTTTGATCTACTTAAATGTGAGCTATTGTTATCCTCACAACAACATCCCCATCACTGTTGATTTTAAAATAGCCATTAGCTTCCACTTCATTTCATTATTACTTTTTTAAGAGTGTTAAACTTGGAGTCAGGAAGACCCAGATTTGAATTTTATAGCATATATTAATTAGCTGTGTGACCCTGGGCAAGTCACTTACTTGCAAAACCTTCTTTATAAAATGTTTATAAGAAAGTATCTACTCACAAGGTTTCTGTGGGCAGTGAATTAGATTACATATGCAAAGGTCTTCATAGATATTAAAGTGCACTATAAATGTCAATTTTTGTTTTTTTTAAATTATCATTCCTTTTACATTAGAGACCACTTGCTTTTAATAAGAATATTTTTCACCATCATATGTGTGAATTTGTATGCAAATTTAAATCAACTCAAGAATCAGTGAACGTCATTTCCTGGGTCTGGGTTGTTTTATTAATATTCTTTCGGTTTCTTGCTGTCTTATACAATGTAACCACCTGAAGATGCTTTTTCTTTGGTGCAAAATGTGCTTTACAAAGGGGTAGTTTTAGGGATCCACATTTAGTCTACATTCTGTTGCTTACCTAACTCAGAGTTCTCAACTGATGTTTTCATTTCATTGGAATAATGCTTCATCAGATGAAGTAGATGTCTAATACGCTTTTCAATTGAGCCATATAATGAAAAGTTATCTAAGTTCATCAAGTGATTTAAAACTGTTTTGGTGTAAATCCCTCTTTAGTTTAAAGGACCTACTTATTTCAGTTCTGGAGTGGTTACAAATGGATTTAAGAATAAGAAATATAGGAATGGATTAATATAGGATTATCTTGCATATTTTTATAAAACAATATTTATATATGACCCTTATATCTAACCACTTCAATGTCTTAGTGATTTTTTATGGTTTGTCTAAATAAACTGCCATTTTCTCCTTTTTATGACATACTTCAGAGCTTCATATATCCTAACTGTACATTGAATTTAAACAGAAATTTTCTAATAGGAGATAAAATGTCTATAGTATTGATGTTTATTGATCTTCATTTCCCTCATATTTCATTAAAAGTTGTTGGCAATGATGACCTTAAATAACTTTCAAAATTGCATTTATCCTTAGTACGGATTTAACATGAAACATGTATAGATTTTTTACTTTCCAGATCATGATTTCCATACCTAGTCATAACTTCTTTTATATATTTTTATTTTTGAATAATTTATTCTTTTTACTTTTGAAAAGCCAAAGGTCTACAGAATGTAATCCTTCCTCATATGAAGAATGCATCCCAGACTACTGAGTGGTATAGTGAAATATATTTTACCAAACTTGTCTTTTAGAAATCTTCAGTGTAGCCTTTAGTTGCCATGGTTTATCAATGTATACCTATTTTTTCTTTCGAAAAAATATAATGTGACCAATATTTTGATTTAATAACTATATTAACTGTGTGACTTTACAAAACTTTTTTGAGACTCAGGTTCCTCATATATAAAATGGGGGACTGCATTTCTTCACCAATTTATCCCATGTTAATTAAATAAAATAAAGTTCAAGTTGACGTTTGTTAAACTACAAAACTCTGTATACATATTAATTATACTTGTTATAAAAAGCTACAAATTCCTGTTCTGTCTCCAGGACTGATGGTCCAGAGACCAATTTTCCTTCTCTTCTTTGTGTGTATGTGTGTGTGTGTTATACCAGGGGAAACAAAGAGACATTCCAAATATACCTTTCTTCTTCTTGCTCCTTTCCTCTTCTTTTGTGTCTACCACACTTCTTTTTATTTTTTTTCCAAGCCTTAATTTCTTGTGTGGTACATCTTACCCCTTCTCAATTCCTTTTTCTTTCATAGTGTCCTAAATCCCTATAGGAAGCTTTCAACTTCCTATAGGGATGGAAGAGAGCGTAGTGCCTGTTGATTCTTACAGAGTCCATTCTTGTCAATGTGGCTGTCATTACCACCGATTCTTTAGTTTTCTATCAAAACTTCTGTTATTATCATGCCCCTCTTTGATCATTGCTCCTCTGTACACACTCTTTTTTTCAATTCCCCTTGGGAGGAATCAATTGGTAAATAAGCACTAATTAAGTGCTTATTACGTTTTCTAAGAACTACAACATGGTGATGTCATTGTGTTGCCCAAAGTGAGGTAGAATAGGTATTTCTACCCTTTTCTACTCCTACCCTTCTCCAAATGAGACTTTGTTTCCTTCTAGGAGGAGAAGAAAGAGATTGGGACCAAAAGTTTGGTCTCTTGGTCTTTTCATGGAAAGAAATTGCCAGGCTAGAATTATATTTACCTCATCCTTTAATAATTATTAATCTTGGGGTCATGTTTTTCGGTTTCAAGCTAAATTTTTGATTGACACTCAATAATTGTAGGAAAAGAGGTCGTAGGCTTTATAGCCAGTGCTTGACCGCTTTCCCACCAAATAAATAATAAAAATCAGAGAAAATACATATAGGAGAATATTTACCAGGAACCATAGAATAGAGGAGCTCTTGGCAAAGAGGAAATGGTTGAGCAAACTAAGAATTTCAAATCTCGTGGAAGAGAAAATTTCTTAATGTCTGTAGCATAACAAACTAGGCAGAGACATGGTGTAGAGAGTCACCTCCTCTCATGTCAACTTCTTCCAAGGATCTTTTTTTTTCCCTTCAGCAATCTGAAGGGGAGTTGTCATCAAACATCTTCCCTATTAAAGTTGGAAACCAGGAGCATCTGAAGCTCAAAGAGACTGAAGAGCCTAAAGAAGCTGAAGAGACTCAAAGAGCCTGCTAAATGCTATGGATACAAAGAAATGGAGAAAAAATTAAAAATAGACCCTCCTTCAAGTATCTGAAAGTTGAATGGAGGAGGTGGGATAGCAACAATATTCAAGCACATTTGCACGATCAGGATATGCAGAGGATAAATTGTGCCTCTGAGTATATATATGTATATATATACATATATACACATACATACATACATATACATTTGCATGTATATATGTGTGCACACATTTGTATATAAACTTTTATTTAGTTGTCTTCCCCATCAGACTGTGAGTAACTAGGAAGTAGGGAGGATTTTGTTCCCCATTTTTTTGTATCTTCACCACATAGCAAAGGGTCTGGCACATAGATGATGGAATTTTAACTGAGACTTAAACAGCTAAGTCATATGGCAGAGATGAGGAAGGAGAGACTTCTAGTCATGGAGGATAGTTAATTGAAATGCATAGGGATGGAAGGTAAAATGTAGTATAAAGGGAACAGTAATGAGTTCAGTGTCACTAGAATACTGGGAGAGATGGGTATAAGTTTAAGAAGAGTAGAAACTGGAGTAGGTTAGGAAAGACTTTGAGTGCAAAACAGAGGATTTCATATTTTCTCCTGGCGGTGATAGGGAGACAATAGAGTTGATTAAATGGGGAGGGTGATATGGTCAGACCTGTGTTTTTGAAACATCATTTAAAAAGATTTGGGAAGAATGAACTCTGAGTGCAGGTGTTTGCGTGTGTGTGTGTGTGTGTGTGTGTGTGCGTTTTGCTTTCTTTATGTTTCTTGCTTTTATTTTATTTTTGCTGCCTGGCTATTATGTATATATATTTTGCATCACTTCATGTGTATAAGTAATATTATATTGCTTGCCTTCTCCATGGATGGGATGAGCATGAGAAAAAAAATTTGGAATTCAACTTTTTATAAATGAATGCTTAAAATAAATAAATAAATGAATGAATGAATTCATGAATGAATGAATGGAATTACACACTAGGCACACAAAACAAAGATTTGTAAGCTACTTAAAAGGCAAGAACTGTCTTTTATGAAACATAAAGTAATTATTAATCAATTAAGTGTTGATAACTACACTTATTCAAGTATACAATCTTGATGCAATAAATTGTAGAAGACTAAGAAGTGTGTGTATGTGTGTGCGTTTGTGTGTGTGTGTGTGTGTGCATGCATGCATATGAGAAAGACAAAGAGAGACAGAGACAGAGAGAGGCAGAGAGATTCAGAGAAACATACATAGATCTCTATCAGGCTAACAGAAGGTTGGCTTCAACCTCCTATTTAACCAGTTTCTCTTTTCTGCATAACTGAGCTCTTGCAGAGTTTAGCTATCAAGCTAACCTTCCCTTTCTATTAAAAAAACAACTTTTGGTTTTGAACTCTCTTGGTAAACTGTTAGTCATTCTTAATAAATTGATGATGCTCAGAACTTTGTGTCTCAGTCCCTATCATTTTCACTTCTCAATTGCTAAAATTTGTTTTTACAGTAGATGCTTAATAAATGATTACTGAATTGAATATTTTTGAGATATCACACTGATTGCAACAAAGTATGAAATGCTGGAAAGCCCCCTCAGTGAACACATACAATGATGATGATGAAGATGATGTTGTTGATGATGGTATTTGGCATTTATAATGTTCCTCATATTTTTCAAAACACTTTTCATGTGCTATATGATTTGAACATGAAAATATTTTTATGAGATACATTTTATTATTAACCTCATTTTACAGATGAATTAACTGAGATTTGTAGAGGTTAAGTGATTTGCCCCCAGTCTCAAATATTATAAGTGTCTGAGGTAGAATTTGTACTCATATCTTTCTGACTCAAATTCCATCATTCTATTCATCACACAAACTAGCTGCCATAGAAGTTAAAAACAAACAGGATAATATGACCTCAATATAAATATGAAATATATTAAAAAACACATTACCCAGTTCATGACATATTGTTTTACAGATAGTCTGTCTAGTACAAAGATAGGTATATCTCGTAATGTTAGATTTTAGAGTTAGAATGTTTCTCAGTGACCATATTTTAATCTAATCGATATCTGAAAAAGAATGCCCATTTTAATACAATGAACAAGTCATTTAGAAACTTTGTGGAAGTTACAAAATGAGTGGAAATCCAATATCCCATCAAAATAAAACATTCCACTTTGGAATAATTCTAATTATTAGGAAGGTTTTGTTTATATCACAGAATATTCTTATAGATTTAAAGTCTAAGGGATCAGAGGGGCCAAAACTCCTCATTTTATAAATGAAGAAAGTAAGGTTTAAAGAGGTTATAAGTAACGTTTCCAAGTTGACACAGTTATATCCCCCATTCACATCTGTTCTCTTGATGTTAATATAAATAATAGTTCCTTCAAATGAAGTCCATATGATGTGGACTCTGTACCTTTTAAAAATTTGGTTTTCATTGGATAAATGAAGTGGATGGAAGCAGTTTAAACCATCATTGGGTAGGAAAGGAGATTGTGTTGGATTACTATTTGGGAAATGGGAAAAGTTTCAAACCATTCCAAATTGCTTATAACTGCAAAATACTTGTGTACTAATATTTCTCCAAGTGATTATATATGCTATTAAATCATAAAACACCATCAACTCATCAGAATGAGAGCAAATTCATTCAAAGGATAAGAGAGAGAGAGAGAGAGAGAGAGAGAATTGTTGTGCATTCTGAGTGATAAAATCCTATTCACAATTATGATGGTGAAATAGGACCTTTATTCCAAAGGCATTAAGAGCAAGCAAAAATTTAACATATACATCAATGGCAATAGGAGGCAATAGATTAATTAAAAGTTCCCCCCACATTCAACTTCATTTATCTTTATTTTTTCTTGTGCTATTTCTATTGCATGAATTATAAAATTGACTTAAAAGGGTAAACTACTGTTTGTTGTTTTTTACGCTGATTGCCTAAACATGTTTAATGCTTTTATTCCTGGGCCCTAAAATGGCTAATTACAGCTTTTAATACAATGCTATCCCTGAGATTCAGAAAGAACTACAAAAAATACTTCAGAATCATGGGTATTCAGAATGATTCATGACAAAATATAGAAAAGAGAAATTATGATAGACAACATTTACAGTGGTGCCTTAATAAAAGAGTTATTGTTATCTACCTAGATTCAGGGATACGCCAAATAGATTAAACCTCTAATATTTTTAAATAGTATAAAATAACTAGATTTCTCAAAATATCTTTTCCTGTTTGTACAAGAAAACCCAAGGGCATGGAGCCACCGATCTGTTCACCTCTGATCTTGTCAATTGATTAATCACCTGAGTTTTGCCTTGACCATCAGAACTCATTAGAATTTCATGGAAGTGGGGGGGGCGGAGCCAAGATGGAGTAGTAGAAAGACTCACCTATGCTAGCTCTGAACCCACAGCCCATGGATTTCCTCTAAAAAGAACTCCCAACAAATACTGGAACAGTGGAAGCCACACAGCAACACACTGAAGGAGATTTCCGTTCCAGAGAGCCCTGAAAAACCGATCCCAAAGGTCCATTGTGACCCGGACGGGAGTAGAGCCCTGCCCTGCCCTGGCCCCATGGCACTGAGAGGAGTGAGCAGATCCAAACAGGCTTCAGGGACAGAATCTCCAGCGGCCGCGAAGGTCCCTCCACCCACAAACGTACAGGTCAGTGAGAGAGATGTCTGGAGGGGCTGAGAGGGGAGCAGGGTGTCTCCAGGACTCAGGCCCCCTTGGGAGGCAGCAGGTGGCCAGAGGCTCCCAGAGCAGGCATGGGCTAAGCAGCAGCTCCATTACAAAAGGTCTCAGCATAAACCCCCTGAGGGAAATGAGCCTGGGAGGCGGCCCTGCCCCCACCTGAGCACCAGAATTAAGCTCCCATTGAATAGAAGCCAGGCAAGCTGCGGTAAGCACTGAGGCTGGGGAGCAGCATTTGAATCTCAGACCCCAAGCACTAGCTGGGTGGCCCTGGGCCTGGGGTGGGGAGGACTCTCAGAAGTCAAGTAACTGGCTGGGAAAATGTCCAGAAAAGGGAAGAAAACTAAGACAATAGAAAGTTATTTTCTTGGTGAAAAGATATTAGCTCCTTTCCTTTCTGAGGAGGAGGAACAATGCTTACCATCAGGAAAAGACATAGGAGTCAAGGCCTCTGTATCCCAAACATCTCAAATAGATATCCCATGGGCTCAGGCCATAGAAGAGCTCAAAAAGGATTTTAGAATTTCATGGAAGTACTCTGTTATAAAAAGGGCTCCTTTCAGTACAATGAGTAGCAGGTATGAGACACATGGAAACTATGAAAAGTATGCTATTTAGCAAAATGTGCAGTTACTAGGAGTTTTAGATCAGATGGTGGTTAAGGCTACAGAAAAAAAAAAGTAGATTACCAAGGAACTGTTTAGTAACATTTTAAACCAAGTATATACACCATGGATTCTTGATATAAACACTGCCTAATAAGAAGGTCATGGTCTAGATGGCTTACATAATACCTGTCAGCTCAAGGATTTTATTTCAAAGGCAGCCTATTATTTTATTTATTATAAATGTTTATTGATTAATTTTTAGTTTTCAACATTCATTTCCACAAAATTTTAAGCTCCAAATTTTCTCCCCCTCTCTCTCCTCCCCCATTCCATAGTGTCTTGCATTCTGATTACTTCTTCCCTCAATATGCCCTCCCTTCTATCACACCTCTCCCTTCCCTTATCCCCATCTTCTCTCTTTTCTTGTAGGGCAACACAGATTTCTATACCCCATTACCTGTATTTCTTATTTCCTAGTTGCATGCAAAAACATTTCTCAACATTCGTTCCTAATACTTTGAACTCCAACTTCTCTCCCTTCTTCCCTCCCCACTCATCTCCACTGAGAAAGCAAGAAATTCAGTACAGGCTATACATGTGTAGTTTTGCAAAAGATATCCAAAATATTCATGTTGTGTAAGACTAACTATATTTCCCTCCATCCTATCCTGCCACCCATTTAGTCTACTTTCTTTTGACCTTGTCCCTCCCTATTAGTGCTTACCACTAATTACTCCCTCCTCCCATTTGCCCTCCCTTCTATCATCCCTCTCACCCCATTTGTCCCTTTCTCCCCTACTTTCCTGTAGTATAATATAGATTTTCATACCAAATTGAGTGAACATATTAATCCCTCCTTAAGCCAAATGTAAAGAGAGTAAGCTTCACTTTTTTCCCTTCACTTCCTCCCTCTTATCCTCCATTGAATAAGCTTATTCTTGCCTCTTTTATGAGAGATAATTTGCCCCATTCCATTATCTCCCTTTCTCCTCCCAATAAATTCTTCTCTCACCCCTTAATTTTATTTTTTAAGATATTATCCCTTCTTAACTCACCCTGTGCTGTGTGTGTGTGTGTGTGTGTGTGTGTGTGTATCTGGGTGTGTGTGTGTGGTGTGTATGTGTGTGTGTGTGTGTAATCTCTCCAACTACTCAAATACTGAGAAAAGTCTCAAGAGTTACAAATATTGTCTTGCCACATAGGAATGTAAACAGTTCAACTTTAGAAAGTCATTTATGACTTCTTTTTCCTGTTTACCTTTTCATGGTTCTCTTGATTCTTGTGTTTGAATGCCAAATTTTCTTTTCAGTTCTGGTCTTTTCATCAAGAATGCTTGATATATATCATTGAATGACCATTTTTTCCCCTAAAGTACTATACCATACTCAGTTTTTTTGGGTAGGTGATTCTTGATTTTCAGCCTAGTTCCTTTGACTTCTGGAATATCATATCCCAAGCCCTTTGATCTCTTAAGGTAGAAGCTGCCAGATCCTGTGTTATCCTGATTTTATTTCCACAATACTAGAATTGTTTCTTTCTAGCTGCTTGCAATATTTTCTTCTTGACCTGAGAAGACTGGAATTTGATTACAATGTTCCCAGGAGTTTCTCTTTTTGGAAATCTTTCAGGAGGTGATCAGTGGATTCTTTCAATATTTATTTTACCCTATGGTTGTAGAATATCAGGGCATTTTTCCTCGATAATTTCATTAAAGATGATATCCAGGCCCTTTTTTTGATCATGGCTTTTAGGTAGTCCCATAATTTTAAAATTTTCTCTCCTGGATCTAATGTCCAGGTCAGTTGTTTTTCCAAGGAGATATTTCACATTATCTTCTATTGTTTCATCCTTTTGGTTTTGGTTTGTAATTTCTTGTTTTCTCATAAAGTTATTAGCTTACATCTGTTCCATTCTAATTTTAAGAAAACTATTTTCTTCAGTGAGCTTTTGAACCTCCTTTTCTATTTACCTAATTCTGCCCTTCAAAGCATTCTTCTACTCATTGGCTTTTTTGGTCTGTTTTGCCAGTTGAATTAGTATATTTTTTAAGGTGTTAATTTCTTCAGTATGCTTTTGGGTATCATTTAGCAAGTTGTTGACTTGCTTTTCATGGTTTTCTTGCATCACTCTCATGTCTCTTCCCAATTTTTGCTCCATCTCTTCTAGTTGATTTTCAAAATCCTTTTGGAAATCTTCCATGGACTGAGACCATCACAAATTTATTTTGGAGGTTTTGCCTGCAGAATTCTTGACTTTTAAGTCTTCCTGTGACTACCTAAATTGTTGCTCCTCATCTGCAAGGATGGAAGAAAATACTTGCTCACCAAGAAAGTAACCTTCTATTGTGTTATCCTTTCTCCCTTTTTTGACCATTTCCCCAGTCAGTTACTTGACTTTTGAGTTCTTTATCAAGGCTGACCTCAGGGCTGAGATTTATGTCAGCTGCTCAATTCCCCCAGGGGCTCTAGGTGGAGGGCTCTAAAAATGGAAGTTGCTTCGGCAAGGGGTCCAAACCAAGTCTCCTTCTCCTGGGTGAAGGGACACTCCCAGTGACCTTTGAAGCTATTTGTGGTTTGAGTAATCTGGGAACTGGTACTGTAGGTGGATCCCTGAAGTGTGTTCAGGGTCCTGTCCCTGCCACATCGGGCTAGACTTCGTATGCTCCATGCTTCCTGGGCTGTACTGCATGTGCTCCACACCTCCTAGGCTTGAGGCAGCCTATTGTTTTAAAATAAAAAAAACATATTTAAGTTTAAAATTCTAAACTTTTTTTGTGGGATATCATTCTCTGACTCATTATTAGGCAATCAGGCTGGAAAAAGGGAGAGCAATAAATCAGGTAAGCAGCATTATATTTAAGAATAAATACTTATTACCGAACTACTAGAAGGTCAATCATCATGTCAGGACTTACTTAAGGCCAGAAAAAAGAAATTATTTAGTAGGAAAATGCTGATTCTTAGTAATGATTGTGTTATTGTTAATGAGATGGTTCTCATTCTACCTCTCTCATTCACTTTCTCTCCTAAACTTCCTTATGAACCTTAATTTCATTGTATTCCTCATCCTTTTTCTTCTTTCCCTTCCTCCATTTCTTTTCTTTTTCCCCTCCACTTTTCTTTTGTATTTGTCTCTCTATCTTTTTGAAACAGTGATCACAAAGAGAAACAAGACTTTATAGTACTTTATTTTTCCACAATTACATGTAGAAACAACTTTTAACTTTTGTTTTTAAAACTTTGACTTCCAAATTCTCTCTCTTCCTTCCACTCCTCCCCTTCAATCAGAAGGAAAGCAGTTCAATATAAGTTATACATATATCACCATTTAAATATGAATAATAGTCATTTGGTTAAACATAGACAAAAAACCTCAAGAAAAAAGTTTAAAACAGTATGTTTCAATCTGTATTCAGACATCATCAGTTCTTTCTGTGGACATGGATAGTATTTTTCATCATAAGTCCTTCAGAAATGTGTTGGAACATTATACTACTGAGAATAGCTAAGCCATTCACAGCTGATCATCTTACAATATTGCTATCACTTTGTGTACTGTACATTTCACTTTGCATCAATCCATGCAAGTCTTTGCAGGCTATTCTTAAAACATCATGCTCATCATTTCTTAGTGTACAATGGTATTACATCATAATCACATACCACAACTTGCTCAGTCATTCCACAGTTGATAGCAATATTTCCCTCAATTTCTAATTTCTTGCTCCCAGACATGAGCTACTATAAGTATTTCTATATGTATAAGTCCTTTTGCTTTTTGTTTTTTTCTGTTATCTCTTTTGGTATACAGACTTAGTAGTGGTACTGTTGGTTAAAGGGCATGCATGATTTTGCTGTCCTTTGGGCATAGTTCCAAATTACTCTACAGAACGGCTACATCAGTTCACCACTCCACTACAGTGCATGCAAATATAATTTTTTCACCGATTCCCTCCAACATTTGCCATTTGTCTTTTCTGTCCTATTAGCCAATCTAATAGGTTTTATTCAGATTATTTTAATTTGCATTTCTCCAATCAATAGCTAGAGCATTTTTTTCATATGGCTGTAGATAATTTTGATTACTTCATCTGAAAACTCATCATATCTATTGATCATTTGGCAATTGGAAATGGTTATGATTTTTATAAATTTGAATCATTTGTTTGAGAAATAAAGCCTTTATCAAAGAAACTTGCTTCGATTTTTTTCACAGTTATTATTGCTATCTGTATTTCCCTCCCTTCTATCCCCCCCAATTATTCTATTCTCTTCCTTTCACTCTGTCCCTAATCAAAAATGCTTTCCTCCTGACTAGCCCTGCTCAATCTTCCCTCCTTTTGTAACTCCTTCACTTTATCCCTTTCCCCTCATATTTTTATACTATACTGCTATCTTTATTACTATGGATAGATTTCTATACCCTGTTGAGTGTGTATGTTATTCCCTCTGAGCCCATTATGATAAGAATAAGTTTCACTCGGTCCACCTCACGTCCCCCTTCTTTCCCTCCACTGTCAAAGCTTTTTCTTGCCTCTTTGATGTGAGATAATTTACCCCATTCTATCTCTCCCTTCCTTTTTCTGGCAGTACATTTCTCTCTCACTCCCTAATTTTATTACTTAAGTATCATCCCTTCATATTCAACTCACACCTGTGTTCTTTGTATATATATATATGTATATATATATACATATATATATATATATATGTATATATATACATATATATATACTCCTTCTAACTACCTTAAAAATGAGAAAGATTTTATGAATCACAAATATCACCTTCCCATTTAGGAATGTAAACCATTTAAACTTAATAAGTCCCTTGCGATTTTCCTTTCCTATTTACATTTTTATTCTTCTCTTGAGTCTTTTATTTGAAGTAGAATTTTCTTTTCAGTTCTGGTCTTTTCATCAACAAAACTTAAAATATCAGTCTTATTGAATGTCCATTTTTCCCCCTTAAAGGTTTTATTCTATTTTGCTGTGTAGGTGATTTTTGGTTGTAGCCTAACTCCTTTGCCCTCTTATCATATTCTAAGTCTTTTGATCCTTTAATGAAGAAGAAGCTAAAACTTGTGTTATTGTGACTATATCTCCACCATAATTAAATTATTTTTCTCTGGCTGATTGAAATATTTTCTCCTTGACCTAGAAACTCTGGAATTTGGCTACAATATTCCTGACAGTTGTCATTTTGGGCTCTTTCTCAGGAGATGATTGGTGGGTTCTTTCAATTTCTATTTTTTCCTTTGGTTCTAGAATATCATTGCAGTTTTCCTGGATAATTTCTTGAAAGATCACATCTAGTCTCCTATTTTTGATCATGGCCTTCAGGTAGTCCAATACTTTTAAAATTATTTCTCCTGTATCTATTTTCCAGTTCAGATGTTTTTCAGTGAGATATTTCACATTGTCTTCTATTTTTTCTTTCATTTTTGTTTTGTTTTGTTTTATTGTTTCTTGATTTTTCATTAGCTTCCATTTGCTCCATTCTAATTTTTAAGGAATTATTTTCTTCAGTGAGTTTTTGGACCTCCTTTTCCATTTCGATAATTCTACTTTTAAATGCATTCTTTTCCTAATTGGCTTTTGGGACCTCTTTTACCATTTGACCTTGTTTATTTTTAAGGTGTCGTTTTCTTTAGTGTTTTTGGTGGGGTGTGTCTCCTTTGCCAAACTGTTGACTCATTTTTCATGATTTTCTTGCATCATTATCATTTCTCTTCCCAATTTTCCTCTACTTCTCTTGCTTGATTTTCAGAATCCATTTTGATCTCTTCAATTGCATGAGATCAGTTCATATTTTGCTTGAAAGCTTTGGATGTAGGAGCTTTAATTTTGTTATCTTTCTGAGTGTCTGTTTTGGTCTTCCTTGTCCTCATAGTAACTTTCTGCAGAATTAGATTTTGTTCATTGTTTGCTTATCTCCCCAGCCTATTACTTGACTTTTAACTTTTTGTTAAAGTAGGGTTTTTTTTCCAGAGTGGAGGGCCAACTGTTCCAAGCTTCATGTGTTTCATGCAACTGTTTTCAGAGATCTTTCTAGGCACCTGTAAGTTTTCAATTATTCCAAGGTGGTACAATATAAGGTGAGGTGTTTACTACTCTTGTGGCCTATACTCTTCTCTGTGAGTGATCACAAGCACTTCTTTTTGCCTTAGAACTTAGAGCACATGCACCCCCTCCACTGTGTCCTCAAACTTTACTATACTAGCACCCTCCTCACCATGGGACTGCCACCCAGATCTGAGTATAGGGAAAGCAACAAAGTCCTACCTTAATGCTAGCAAGAAGACCTCTATTATCTCATTTTGACCAGTTACTTGACCCCTTTACCTTCTGTGGACTGAGAACTCTATAAGCAGCCATATTGCTACCACCGATGATTTAATGACTCTCAAGGCCTGCTCCTAGTTCTGCAGCTGAAGTTGGCACTGGTGTAGCCTGTATTGGACTGCCTTCCACTCCCACTCAGGAAAGGTACAACAGATCTTTCCTGCTGAATTTCCAAGTTTTCTTGGGCTGGAAACATGTTTCACTCCATCTTTTTGTGGGTTCTGCTGCTCTAGAATTTCTTTACAGTCATTTTTAAAGGTATTTAGAAGCAATTGAGGAACAGCTCAGATGAGTCAATTTACTATGCTATCATGGCTCCACCTCTTCCTCTTTCTATCTTCCTCTCCCTCCATTGTCCTTTATAGATATCTCTTTCTCTCTTAGCTTATCTTAATCTCTCTTTCTCTAACGTTTCATTTTATCTCTCATTTATTTTAAAATTGCATATGATAGTAGATGAACATAAGGAATATTCAAGGTTATAGGAGAATTTATCAATTTTATCAACTGAAAATGACAAATACCTAGTGAATATCTGCCACATTAAAAGTACTTTGCTGGATGCCTAGGTAAATGTAACCATTTGAAAGGAATATGCTGTGACCAGAGAACTTAAGGGAAATATGTTTCTGATAAATTAAATAATTTCATACCAAAAATCTTAGCTACTCTCCAAATTGCAAATTTTTGTTTGATTTGTACATACTTTGCCCTCAATCATTTTTTTCTTAAGTAATATAAAGGATTCAATTCAATAGAAGCATTCTAAGCCAACTCTGACTAATAATTCAATATTAGAATCTTGGTGTGTTGTTTTTTTTTCTCGTGCTGATGTCTTCATAACAATTATCTTGTCACCTGTCATTGAAATCAATGGAAAGCTAATAAAGCTTTGAAGGTTGAAAATGAGTTCACCTTTTCATTATAAAGTGAGTCAATTCAAAAGTCAATTATTTAAATCATAATAAAAAAAGTAAATAACTTTCTATAGTAATTATAACAAAGAATATCTAAAGTTAAAATGAGTAATCCAAAATACTCAAGGAAATAATGACATTGTGTATGTTACTTGATGGATCCATGATCACCCTGATCTGAGAAATTGCTAGGTATTCCTCTTCTTCTTTTTAATCTGAAAGACTCTTTTTCATGTTCTTTCAGAAAAGCTCCAGAGCAGATTTATGCTAATTGCAGGAGAATTTCCTCTCAGTGTTTTAACAAGAAAATAACAAAACAATTTTCTTTCCCCACCCCACATGAGTCTCGTCAAGTTGGCAGTGTAAGCGTTATTATGCCTGCTTTACAGATGTGGGTACTGAAATTCAGAAAGACCAAATGATATATCCATAGCCATAGAGACTGTTCTGTTGGCATTGGAATTTGAACATAGCAGTTCTGACTCTAAATCCAGCATTCATCCTCTTATATTCTGCCATCTCTCTCTGTATCTCATAATATAACTGTCTAGCTGTTATTCCTTATTGCAATTGCATGACCCACATATCTTCATTTCCAGTCATTCATCTCCAAGAGTTATGGATAACATGGGCAAGGTGAATGCTGTATTGGTTTCAATGTAATAACAGCAAAGCAAAATATAGGAATGATTACATAGAGAATTCATGGGAAAACATGGGTAAAAGTAGCATACAATGTGGTGTAATCGGTTTGCAATCTATACATCAGTGAGATAAGATTCATTGTAGGACTGAAATATACATGTAAATGCATTCACATACATGCATATATTTAAAAATGTAGTATATGTGCAATTGTGATACATGTGCTTTTGGTGTGTGTATATGTAAATACATGTGTATTCATATATGCAGCTAGAAAGCACAATGGATAAAGAGTCATGCCTGGAGTCAGAAAAATTCACCTTCTTGAATTCAAATTTGCTGTCACACACGTACTAGCTGTGTGACCCCAGGCAAGTTACCTAACTGTTTGCCTCAGTTTCCTCACTTGTAAAATGAACTGGAGTAGAAAATGGCAAAGCACTCCAGTATGTTTGCCAAGAAAACCCCAAATGGGGTCAAGAATAACTAAAAACAAATTAAAAAAAAGAATGCAAAGATATATATACACATTTAAAACTTTCAAAAGAAACCTAACACCTGAAATGTCTAACCCTCATAAATTATTCCCATTTTATAAAGAAATATATGAATTTGGATAAGGCCAAATAATGACTTTGAATCAGTAATAGAATATGATATTTTCCAAACTATGCATCTTTAGTAAACAATATTTTCCAAAATTAACAAAAACAATAATGAAAACAAAGATGGTCACTCTTTATGGATGATAACTACAAGGGATTTGATGACATTTACAAAATAATAGCAAATAACATGGGCCTTAATAAAGTTAAAAGGATGTATTTTGAAATAACTTTTAAATAGTACAATTGTATTTTCACTGATATAATGATAGAGAAGAAAATATGCTAAAAAACCAAAACTAGCCGAGTCATGCAGTTACCGCCTAGTATAAGACCTATGGTGGGCAAAATAAGGGATACTTTTAAATCTTATTTCCCTCTGTGTGTGCACATATCTTTGCTAGCAGAAAATCCTACTTTTCATAGCTTGTAGTTACTTATTTTGTGATAAGTCTTTCATGTGCATTATAGTAAAGCCTCAAACTCTTTGCTGGACTGAAATGCATAGGGTGTGCAATTTTTAAATGCAAGAGGACAATTTCCAACCCCTTCTCTAGGACATATGAAAACTTTGTCTTGACAGGTATTCTGACAAAAAAAATGGAATAAATTATCCAGTTAGGAGTTACAGATTATGTCATTCCATTCTCAAAGGAAAAACAGCTTGAAGTGATTTAGCAGTTTACATTTCTTGATTTCCCTAAACCTTAGAGGATATGATAGGACTATGAAACTAAAAAAATCTCAACAATATGGTTTGGCAGGAGGGAAAAGACCAGTGTAGAAAATTATTTGTCTCTAACTCTGAGTAGTTTCACTGACTGTCCTCCCACCTATCCTTGGAATGCTCTGCCTTATCATCTCCACCTCCTAACTTCCCTGGCTCCCTTCAAGTTTAAACTAAAACCTCGCCTTTTGCATTAAGGATTCATCTGTCCTTAATGCTACTCCTGGGATCATTTCCCTCTAGGATTATTTCCAATTTATCCTGTGAACAGCACATTTCTATGTCATTTGCATCTTCTCTCCCTTCTTGAAGAGAGGTACTCTGACTTAGTTCAGTGCCTGAAGTAGGTACTTAATCAATGATTGTTGATTGACTGACTTATTTTTGGAATTCTGTAGAACTGCTGTATCATATTGAATATAATGTCATTTTATTCCTTGAGGTACCTTCAAACTTCTAAGTGCCTTGATCTTGTTCTTCATGCCACAATATGGAATGTTTCAAAGTCATCTACAGGCAAAAATGTGAAAAAAGCTTCAATCTGAATGTGAATGCTACTCTGGCAACTGAAGTCCTAACATCCCCTTTTCCAGTATCTACTATCTAGCAACATCATGCTACCCTCTGGCTATTGGTAGAACCTCCTCAGATCAGACTTTATACCATAATTTGAAACTCCTCTCAAAAAGAATATTCCTATCCTCTTATCCCACCAGATAAATATTATGCTCTATTATACAAAACAGAATTGCATAGTGGAAAAGATATAGGGCCTACAGACAAGAGATCTGAATTTGAATCCAATTCTGACACTAACCAGTCACTATAACCAAGTCACTTATAAAAACCACTGCTAATGTATATATTATTGACTGTATGATAAAGAGAGAGTGAAAAATATTGTTGTCAATATTTTGCTAGCTAATGAAACTCTATGATCTAACTTTGAGAGAACATATTCACCTTGGCCAACAAAATGGAATCCATTTTTCAAAAACAAATATGACTTGTTTTTATGTCACCAACATACCCCATTTTACTGTACCCTTTGTTATAGCATACTTCCTTTAACAATTAAGCAAAATCAATGACAGTATGCTGTGCAATATGCAAAATCAGGGGAGCACTTATGCTACATCACCTTGGACCCTGAGGAAAGTACCCTCATTAGGAAAAACTAACATTATTCCCACCAAGGTCACTTGTAAATGTGCCATTGATGACAAAAGGATGGATAAGTTAAAATATCTGCTATTGAAAGACTGGACCTTTTAATGTCACTCATCAACATCTGGTGTCTGGCAATCTTGGACTTCCTTCTTGGGCTTCCTGATCTTTTAAGGTAATAAGGATCAATGAAGAAATATTTTTAAAAGTAGTGAGCACAGTGCCTGGAATATAGTAGGCATCACACAAGTCATTTTACCTCCTGACATACATTTCCAGTATTATTGTCTGAAAAGTGGGAAAGAGTACACAACTGCAACAAAACAACATTAAGAGCATGTGCTCATGCTTTCACTTGGCATCACTGGTAGAGAAACAAAGACTTGAGTCCTCTCTATTCACAGAGAGCTTAATCCTTGGTTTTCACTTGAAAATTCATGACAAGAAAAAGCCAGATCCAAGAAGCTAACAGTGAATTAATAGTGCCTTTTGAATGTATTTAAATTGAATACACTTGAATTGGCTTCACATTCAGTCAACAATTTGTTTCAATCTCATGGCTAAGTAGACAATTGCCAGCTACAGAACCTTGGTGCGAAATCTTTCCTCTGGAGAGTATTTACAGCTCTTTCAATTTGGGCAAATTTCCAGTTCCTTAATTTGTTTTCCTGCTATTTTCTGTTTCTCTAGCAGCTGACCATGAACTACTTTTTAGACTGAAGAATCAACATTCATCTTATTCTTTAATGTATGTGAGTCTCATTTACCAAAATTGTAATTTCTGCATCTCCAGCATATGTGTGGCTTTTCATTTTATTTAGCTATTCCACCTATATATCTATAACCTTCACCTTCTCCTGAGTATCAATAACTTTGCTTTTAGTTCTGTGAAAGCCTTCTTAATCTGCAGATCTTTGAGATCAATCATCTTCAAATGAGTTCAAGGAACATGTTTTTCAAAGGAATTCTCCAATGAATCCTGGTGTAAATTGAAGAATATTACAATAATTGAAATATACATACCTTAGTTTATCTGACTTGAAAAGATGAATGTTAGCATATTAGGCTTTCTAAAAAAGAAACCTTTACTAACCAATGGCACCTTAATAAAAATGAACAAAATGAGAAATAGCACTGTAACAGATAGAAAAGTGGTGGTCTATTTAAGTCAATTCAATTCAATATCTCTGTGGATATCTTCTATGTGTAAGGCATTTAGCTAATCACTGAGGGACTTCCAACAAAAAAACAAAATAGGGTCCTTGCTCTACAGGAACTTATAAGCAATGAATGTTAGTCAGTGATTACATTAACACCAATTCCCATTTCTTCCAAAAGAAAGTTTTATCTTGCTGACTATAAGTCTAAAAATAAAGTTCAGAGAAAGCCTTTTTCTAGTGTTGTAATAATGAGATAAACATATAATCACTAAGAGGAAGGGAAAGGAAAGAGAATTATCATTTATATAGCACCTACATCTGTGCCAGGCATTGAGTTATGTACTTTTATAAATATGATCTCATTTGATTCTTACAGAAACCCTATGTGGTAGATGTTTTACTATTCCCATTTTATGGTCAAGGAAACTAAAACAGTCAGAGGTCGATTTGTCGAGAATCACACAGCTAGTAAATATCTGAGGCCAAATTTGAATTCAGGTCTTCCTGACTCCTGCCAGACCTAGCACTTTATCCATACCACCTCCAGTTGCTTCTAATACAAAACCAAACAAAATCTAGGGGAATTCCAGAAGTGACTTTACTTAGTTTTCACCATTTTACCTCACAAGGCAATATGAATGGAGAGAAGTGAATTATTACTTTGTACGACTTGGTGTATAGTCTAAGCAATATTCACAGCATCAAGGGCAACTATGAATATGCTAGCATAATTCTGAATCACAAAATATAACAGACTCTCCATATAGAAGGCAGAAGGAAAAATTATTCAGACACCAGAAAGCTAAATCCATCTTGTTAAGTCAATACCCATTTGCACTGTGTATTGACAAGACGTCAATACACATTAGCACTGCAGGGGACAAAGTCATTCCCAAACCTCCACACTCTCCCAGTTTCCCATAAACAAACACTCAAGAGCCTAGTTCTGCATCTGTATTCATTAGAGAAATTGGTCTATAATTTTCTTTCTCCATTTTGGTTTTTCCTGGTTTAAGTATCGGAACCATATTTGTATCATAAAAAGAATTTAGTAGGACTCCTTCTTTGGGAATTTTTCCAAATAGTCTAAATAATATTGGAATTAACTGTTCTTTAAACGTTTAACAAAATTTACTTGTAAATCAATCTGGCCTTGGAGATTCTTTTCCTAGGGAGTTCATTGATGGCTTGTTCAATTTCCTTTTCCGAGATAGGGTTATTTAAGTACTCAACTTCCTCTTCTGTTAATCTGGGTAATTTATATTTTTTAAAGTAATCATGCATCTCATTTAGGTTGTCAAATTTATGGGCATACAGTTAGGCAAAGTAATTTCTAATTACTGCTTTAATTTCTTCCTCATTGGAAGTGAGTTCAGCCTTTTCATTTTCGATGTTAGTAATTTTGTTTCTTCTTTCTTTTTATCATCAAATTGACCAAATGTTTATCAGTTTTATTGTTTGTTTCATAAAAGCAGGCTTTAGTTTTATTTATTAGTTCAATAGTTTTCTTAATTTCAGTTTCATTAATTTCTCCTTTGGTTTTCATTGTTTTCAATTTGGTATTTACTTGGGGACTTTTGTTTGTTGTTTTTTAAGCTTTTTTAGCTGCATGCCCAATTCATTGAGCTCTTTTTTCTCTATTTTATTCATGTAGGCATTCAAGGATATAGAACTTCCCCTAAGAACCACTTTTGCAGTATTCTATAAGATTTGATAGGTTGTCTCACTATTGTCATTCTCTTGAAAGAAGTTGCTGATTGTTTCTATAATTTATTGTTTAACCCACTCATTCATTAGGACTAGATTGTTTAGTTTCCAATTAGTTTTTGGTTTATATTTCCAACATATAATTTTTACTGAATCATGATTTCAGAAGGAAGCATTGACTATCTCTGCCTTTCTGTACTGGATTGTGAGGTTTTTATTGCCTAGTACACAGTCAATTTTTTTACATGTGCCATGGACTGCTAAGAAAAAGGTATATTCCTTTCTATCCTCATTCAATTTTCTCCAGAGATCTATCATATCTACCTTATCCTGAGTTTTATTCACCTCATTAACTTCTTTCTCATTTATTTTGAGGTTAGAGTTATCAAGTTTAAAGCGGGGAGGTTGAGGTCCCCCACTAGTATAGTCTTACTGTCTATTTCCTCCTGTAACTCCCTTAACTTCTCCTCTAATGCTATACCACTTGCAACATATATGTTCAGTAGTGAAATTTCTTCATTGTCTATGATGCCTTTTAGCAGGATATAGTTTCCTTCCTTATCTCTTTTGATTAGATCTATTTCTACTTTTGCTTTGTCTGAGATTAGGATTGCTACCCCTGCTTTTTTTACAACAGCTGAAGCACAAATTCTGCTCCAACCTTTTACCTTTACCCTATATGTATGCCCCCATTTCAAATGTGTTTCTTGTAATTATAGTTTTTTATAGTTTTTAATCCATTCTACTATCTGTCTCTGTTTTATGGGAGAGTTTCTCCCATTCACATTCACAGTTGTGATTACTATCTGTATCTTTCCCTCCATCTCCTTTCCCTTTGTTTATACTTTTAGTTCTCCCTTCCCCTCCCCAATAGAGTTTTAATTTTTGGCCAGGGCCTCCCTCACTCTTCCCTCCTTTTTCAGCTCCCATTCCTTTTAATCCTCTTCTGCCTTACTATTTCTTCCCTCCCTTTTAACCTCCCTTCCCTTTTCTTTCCCACTTCTCCCCCTACTGAGTATAGAGCTAGTTGAATTTTTATACTTAACTGAGTTTGTTGTACCCTCCTTGAATCCAATCAGATGAGAGTACCGCTCAAGCAGTGCTCATCTCCCTCCCCTCTTTCCCTCTACTCTAATACATTTTTGTGCCTCTTCCTGTGATGGAATTTATTTTTTCTGCCTCCTCGTTTTTATGTCTCCCATTACAATCCTTTCACACACTTCAATCACATTTGTTTTCATCACAACATTTAATTTATATCTACTCCCTCTATCTATGTATATCCCTTTTATATTTCATAATAAATATACAATTCGCAAGATTAAGAAGTGTCATCTTTCCTTATAGGGAGGTAAACAGTTTGCCCATAATGAGTAATTTTTTTTACCCTCTCTTGAGACCTGTGTTTGAAGATCAATTTTTCTATTGAGTTCTGACCCTTTCATTAGGAAGGTCTGGAAATCCCTTATTTCGTTGCTTGAAATCCTTGTTTGAAATATTATGCTCAACTTTACTGGGTAATTAATCCTTGGTTGTAGTCCCAGCTCCTTTGCCTTACAGAATATCATATTCCAGTTCCTCTGATTTTTTAATTTAGAAGCTGCAAGGTCCTGTGTGATCCTGACTGTAGCTCCTCAATATTTGAATTGTTTCTTTCTGACTGCCTTCAGTATTTTCTCCTTTACTTGACAGTTCTGGAATTTGGCAACAATATATGCTTTGGTGTTCTTAATTTGGGATCCTTTTCAGGAGGTGAACGGTGAATTCTTTCAATGACTATTTTGTACTTTGGATCTAGGACTTCTGGTCAATTTTCCTTGATGATTTCTTGGATGATATTGTCCAGGCTCCTTTTTTATCATCATGGCTTTTTGGTAGAGCAATGATCCTTAGATTTTCTCTCTGGATCTATTTTCCAGGTCAATTGCTTTTCCAGTTAGATATTTTACATTTTCTTCTATCTTTTCATTCTTGTATTCTGTTTGATTGATTCTTGACGTTTCATAGAGTCATTAGCATCTACTTGCCCATTTCTGATTTTTATCAAATCGTTTTCTTCAGTTAACTTTTGAATCTCCTTTTTCATCTGTCCAATTGTTCCTTTTAAGGAGTTATTTTCTCCAGTTAGGTTTTGTACTTCCTTTTCCATTTGTCTAGTTATGCTTTTAAATTCTTCTGTGATTTCTTTTTTCATATTTTGTCCAGTTATCCTTTTAAATTCTTCTGTGATTTCTTTTTCATATTTTTAAAGTCATTGGTTCATTTTTCTTCTATTTCCTTAATTTGACTTTTAAAATCCTTCCTGAGCTCTTCCAAGAATGCTACTTGTGATTCAGACCAGTCCATAGTCTCTTCTGAAGTTTCAGATGAAAGCGTAGTCTCAATGCTGACCTCTTTGGTATTTGTGTTTTGGTCCTTGTCCCCACAAAATGATTCCATGATCTTTTCTTTTCTGCTTTGCCTCTTACTCATGATTATCACCCTTTTCTGGCTTTTAAAGTAGGCCTCTGCATCTGGGGCACAAAGGGCTCTGTCCCACAGTTCTTGTGCCTTAAACTTGAGGCTTTGTGTGTTGTGGTCTCTGGTTCTTTCAGCTAGAAGTTATAATTCTGCAGCTTTCTTTGTGCTGAGCTGGCTGGTGTTGGAAAACAGAGACCAGGTGAAGTGTTTTGGGATTTCCCTGAAGTCACCCTGGAGCTAGTTTGTTAAGTGTGGGGGAGGGGTGGTCTGGCTACAGGAGGTCTCCTCTGCTAAGCTAGAGCATAGGTATTATGAGTAGTTGGTGATCCTTTCTGTACTAATGTCTTCCCAATTCCCCTGGGGTGCTGAGGCACACCTGGGTCCTGGTGTTGTCACTTGATGGTTTTGCCAGCTGTGGATCAGGATTTTCTCATGATTTGTTGAGGTGGGGCTGTCTGGGACGGTTCTGAACCTGCACTGGTCCCCTTCAGCCACAGCAAGAGGGACCCTCCTTGGTGATATTCCTAGCCTCATGTACGAAGATTCTGTTTACTCCTACTGTTCCAGGGTTTTTCCCAGGGAGATATTCTCTGGGCTCCTAAAGGTCAACAAGGGAAAGGAGATAGTAATTACCAATTACTTTGCCATCTTGGCCTATTTATATTTTTAAAGGGAAGTAGAAATATTTAACACAAAGAAACAAATCATTCTTGATCATATTTTAACATTGGAAATAAGATATATTGGAATACGCAGATTTTAATTTGATCCTCAAACTGTATGTACTCTTCCTGCCCATTAGATGCAGCCCTGTTAATTAAACCATAATCCTGAAAATTGTTATCCATCCTTTCTAGGAGTAGAGATGTCAATGGTTTGCACTCTCCTTATTCCAAGCATATATTCACCCAATTCCACACTTTAAGCTAATTTTGAAAAAAAATAAACTTAGTTTAATAGTAATTGAGTCTGTATTAATAATCACCATATGGAATTTTTATGATATACAAACATAATCCCTTCTGAGGCTTACAATTCTATGAGACTGATATTATTGGCATTTTTATGCAAGAGGATATGTGAAAACGCAGTTCTTATGATTTTAGTCACAAATATGTTTAATGATTTGCTGATATTCACACAAGTGGTAGAAGAGTCATTTGAACTTGTTTTTGGTTCCCTGGGTTTTAGGTACAGAACTATTATAAAGAGTAACACTATTCTCTCTCTCTCTCTGCATACACACATGCACACACATATACACATGCATCATACAAATACATATACATATGTATACACACATATATATGTATATATACTACGGATATTTTCTTTGTTTTTTTTAACTCCTTAGGACATAGAGTCAATAGTAGGATTACTCTGTTGAAGAGTATGGAGAATCTAGTAACTTTCCATTATAATTCTTAATTGCCTTACAGAATATTCAAATAAATTAAATCACCATAGTAAGTGAATTACTCATTCCACAGTCCTGGAAATATTTTTTCCTCTTTGTCAATTATATGGTTATGGTATAATACCTATTTTTATTTTCATTCCTTTGATAATTAGAATAATTGTAGATGTTTTTAATAGCACTCATTCCTCCTTTTGGAAATGATTTGTTTATATTCTTTGAGCATGGTTATCTTAGTGTTTTTTATCCTTATAAAAGTGCACCTATTCAATATATATTTTGGATGTCAGATTTTTATCATTTTCATTTGATGCAAAGAATTTTCCCCTCTAATCTTCATCTGTTTGTTTCCTAAGACTTGTTATATTGATTTTAGTTAATATGTATCACTAAGATTTTTGAGAGATTACATGATCAAATAAAGGTGGATTTTCTACTAATAACTGTTAACTGTAGTCCAAAAATTATAGAATACTGTGTTTCTGATAATGTTCTTTTTTCAATATAATTATTTATTATTTTGATGGTTTAGTCTTTAACCTATTTGTTAATTAGGTAATTGCTATGTAGTCAAGATTTTGGAGTAGATCAATTATTTATTTATATTTTCATTGATTAATATCATTGCATTATGAAATGTAAATGGTGTGTTTAGGATTTTTACATCTTTAATCTAATTTATGAGTCCTTTAAGTTCTCAGTATGACTATTATATCTAAAAGGCTATTCAATAATAAAAAATGAATATATACTTTTCTATTTCCACTTAATAATGAGAATGGACTTATATTCATTTTTCTAACATTCTTTTAATATATGCACAAATATAGTGTATACACACGGAGAAACACATAGATATACATTCCTACTTGTTTATTTATACTTTGTTAAATTTCTAAAGTTCTGAGAGCTCAGAATTTAAGTAACTTAGGGTTCTTTTTCTGTCAAGGTATCTTCACATTTCTTGACTTGGTGAGCCTTAATTCACGTAACTACTCCATACTCCAGGCAACTTTCTAAAATTAAAAGATGCTGAGCAGATGTTCACCTTCATCAGTATAAAATATTTACTAATTGAAAGTTGCTTATATAAATGAAATCCCAGATCTGGTAACTCTATTTTTCTATCTACCTACATGCATGCATGCATGTATTCAATACACACATATACACACGTGGGTGGGTGTATGGTACACATGCATGGAGGTGTATATGCACATAGACACACATATATGCATACACACATGCATGTGTGTATATGTATGTAAATATATCTACACATTTGTGCATGTGTCTATGTGTGAGTGAATCTGGAAATGAATAGATGTTTTCTTCCTAGGTTCTGTAAGATCGCCTTGGATTATTATCTTGATTAGAGAAACTAAGCCTTCTAAAGTTCATCAGTCATAATATTATTGCTGCCATGTACAATGTTCTCATTCTACTTACTTTATTTTTCATGTGTTCATATAAGTCTTCACAGTTCTTTTTGATACCATCCAGTTTATCATTTGCTATAGCAAATATTATTTCATCACAATAATATATAAAGATTTGTTCAGTCATTTCCAATTAATGGGCATTTCCTCAATTTTTGCTTCTTTGTTACCACTACAATAGCGCTAGAAATATTTTGAACAAACAGGCCTTTCCCCTTTTGAATTTTTTTGAGATACTAACCTAGTGATAGTATTGCTGGATTAATTTATATGCAGAGTTTTATAGCTCTTTGGGCACAGATTAAAATTGTTCTTTAGAATGACTGGATTAGTTTACTACTCTTTTCTTCCATGTTAGTCAATCTAGTCAATATCAGCTAGTATCTAAGAGTAGCTTTGTTTTGGATTTCTCTAAGCAATATTAACTTAGAGGATTTTTTATGAGCCTATTGATAACTTTGATTTTTCCTGAAAAGTGCCTGTTCATATCCATTGAACCTTAATCAGCTGGGGAATGACTTGTAGTTTTTTTTTTTTAATTTGGCTCCCTTACCTATATATTTGAGAAATAAGGCCTGTATCAGATAAACTGGTTGTAATTCCACCACCACTACCCCTCCCACCAAGTTTCCTGTTTTCCTTCTTACTTTGTTTGTGCAATTTTTTTTTAATAAAATGCAATCAAAATTGTACATTTTACTTTTTGGTATCATCTCTATCTCTTGTTTATTCACATACTCTTCCTTTATCCATGGATCTGACAAGTGCAACTTTCCATACTTCCCTCATTTAGCAATGATATGTCTAAATCATTAACCAATTTCTGCCTTATATTACTAAATGGTGTAAGATCATGGTCTATACCTAGTTTCTACCCAAATTCCATTCTAGTTTTCCAGCAGTTTTTGTCAAGTGGTGAGTTCTAATTCTGAAAACGTAAATCTTTGCTTTTATCACACAGTGTATTATCAGGGTCACTTACAGTCATGAATATGTATTATATACCTAATTCTATTTCTTTGCTAGTACCAAATGTTTGATGATTACTGACTTTTAATATAGTTTTAAACTGAGAACTCCTAGACATATTTTTCATTGATTCTCTTGATATTCTTGACACTTTCTTTTTCCAGAGCAATCTTGTTATTTGCTCATCATTTGTTATAGCACAATAGTATTCTGTCACAACAATTTACCATGGCTTGTTCAGTAATTTCCCATTTAATGGGTATGGCCTTAACTTCATCTTTGTTACAGCTGCAAAAGAGTTGCTATCAATAGTTTTGGATAAATATGTCCTTTTCCCCTTTACTTTGAAGTCTTTGTGATAGAGACCTAGTAGCGATAGTGCTGGTACAAAGTATTTTACAAATTTTGTGATCTTTGGCCTTAATTCAATTTATTTTCTTAAGGTAGGGTTATTTACGCATTCTTTTTCCTCTTGTTAATCTGGTTGCTTATACCTTTGTAAATATTCATCCATTTCACATAGATTGTCAGTTTTACTGGCTTATATTTGGACAAAATCACTCCTAATAATTGCTTGAATTCTTTGATTTTGAATTGCTTGTATCTTCATTGGTGGCACATTCAACCTTTTCATTTCTGATACTGGTAATTTTGTTTTTTGAATCAAATTAACGAATGCTTTTCCATTTTACTATTTTTTAATAAAACTAGTTTCTATCTTACTTTCTACATTTGATTTTTTAAAACTTTCACTCATTAATCTCTCATTTGATTTTCAGGATATCCTTTTGGAAATAATCAATTTGATTTTCTCCCCCAATGTTTCAATTCCATGCCCAATACCCCAATTCGTTATTCTGTTCTTTTTCTCTTTCAGTGATGAAAGCATTTAGACGCATAAAATATCTCCTAAATACTGCTTTTGCTGCATCTCAAAAAGTTTGACATACTATCTCATTGTTGTCGTTATCTTTGATTAATTTGACTGATTCTACGATTTATATGTGACCTGCTTATTGTTTTTAGGATTAGGTTATTTAGTTTCCAAATTATTTTAACTTATGATTACATAGCCTTTCATTGAATATAATTGTTGTCCATGATGGTCTGTAATATTTCAGCCTTTGTGCATTTGATTGAAAGGTTTTTATACTTTAATATATAGTCAATTTTTGTGAAGGTTCCTTATACAACTGAGAAAAAGGTATTTGCCTTGTTATTCATCATTCTATTTTCTCCAGAGTTATTTCTTATGTAGCTTTTTCTAAAACTCTGTTTATTTCCTTAGCTTCTTTCTTATTTGTTTTATTGTTAGATTTATCTGGATGTGAGATAGTAAAGTTTATGTCCTTCACTGTTATAGTGTTCCACTTTATTTTCTTCTATAATTAAATTTTCTTTTGAGAATTTGCATTCTATGCCATTGACTAAATATATGTTTAGGATTGATATTTCACAGCCAATGGTGCCTTTTAGCAAGACACAGTTTCCCTGTTTATTCCTTTTTAATAGGTCTCCTTTTCTTTGCATGAAATCATGATTCTTAATGACACCTTTTCTTTTTGTTTTTTATTTCACTGGCATCTGGCATCATGATAGATTCTGCTCTAGCCCTTCATTTTAATTTGTCCATCTTTCCATTTCAAGTTTGTTTCTTGTATATCATGTATTGTTGTATTCTGATTTCTAATCTATCAATCTCTGTCTTATGGGTGAATTGATCCTATCCACATCCACAGCTATGATAGTTAACTGTGTATCTCCCTCCATCATACTTTCCTTTGTTTATCCTCTTTCCCTCCCTCCCTCCCTCTCCCTCTCCCTCTCCCTTTCCCTCTCTCTTTCCTTGTCTCTCTCTCTCCTGTACCCCCTCTAAAGACTATTTAGCTTCTGATCACTGCCTTTTTTTGTTTGCCCTCCTTTTTGTTCCTCCACTTTCTCTTAATCCCTTTCCTTTCTACTTTCTTGTTGCATAAAATAGATATCTATTACCAATTGTTTTATATCTGGCCAATTCTGTTTTGTTATTTTTTTTCAGTATTTTTGTGCCTCCTTTTCCAAGCTATTAATTGTTTTTGTTCCTCATAATATTTTCCTTTACTTGTATTTTTTCACTAATATTCTTCCTACATTATTATTTGATTTTGAAAATTGTTTTTTTAAGTCTTCTGGGAATGTTTAATGAGGTAGGGCTCATTTCACATTTTTCTTTTCTTTGAGGCTTTGCTTGTAACTGTTTTGACTTCATTTAGTTCTTCTGAGTTCATGCATTGATCTTCTTTGTCCCCACGTAGTGTTTTTGTGAAGGTTCTTTTTAAATATTATGTTTACTATTCCACACTAATTTTTTATTTTGCACTTTATCTTGGGCTGAGTTCCAAGCATGATATGAAGTGAGTTGGGAGAGCACTGTCTCAAGATTCAGACTTTTATGAACTCCTTTTTTTCAGTTAGTTAAGGAGTTTGGAAGTTTTCATTACCTCTAAGCTGGTGTGTGATCTGTTTAGAGGTGTATCCCCTGTTGTCTTGGGTGGAACTCTAGACCTTACCTAGGAAGGTCCTTGATCCCTTAGGATTACAATC
>JAQQSK010004025.1:0-5000 GCA_028658325.1 Potorous gilbertii | reverse complement strand
TGGAGGAATATTAAGTATGCCATGACAAAATTATAAAAATGAAAATAATAGGAAAACGTATTTACATTTTGAAAACTAAATCTATCGAAACATCATGATATAAAATTCAATAGAACTCAATAAAAAAAAATCACTTGTAACAAAAAAATCTATATCAAGTTAAATAATGAGAAAAGATAGGGACAAATGGGGAATAGAAATTACAGACATCAAGCTATGTTGAAAGGAACAGCCATTAGCAAAACTACTTGGTATTGATTTAAAAATAGTGAAGTAGAAAAATTGAAAATGAAAATGCAATTTTATATTCAGGTGCTGATATACTTCCAAAAAGTAAGCTGGATTTACCAGCCCTATGTTTGCTCCAGGTTAATATGAGTAGCAAAGTAAAAATCAATATTAAAGAAAATACTCCCTTTCCACAAATAACACCTTCAGAATCAGGCACTTGGCTTGGTAAGTTTGCTTAAGAGACCGCCATCTAATCGAGTTTAATTTTGGAAATGGCCAATGTATTTCCCATATTAAACAATGGCTAGTATAGTCATAATATACAGTATTGTTACAGTTACAGTATTAATAATAATTACATGCCTTTATGATTAGACAGTGCTTTCCATGCTTTAAATTATGTCACTTAGTCTTTACATACAACCCTGTTATCTAGGTATTATAAACACTTAAATCTATATTTTATGGATGAGCATACTGTGGCTCAGGTTCCTTAAATCAGTTTCATATTATCACCTATATATCTTGTTTACTATAGCAGTCTTCATAAACATCTTCAAACCTAAAGTCTCTCTCCCATTCTTCATATCACTCCAAAAATAATGTTTTTTGTTTTTCGATTGTGTGTGTGTGTGTGTGTGTGTGTGTGTGTGACTACTCTGTTCAGAAATCTTCACTGGCTTCTTACTACTTACCAAATGCAGTGCAGACTCCTCAATCTGGTGTTTATGGCCTTCCACAAACTAAGTGCACCAACTTTTCCTAGTACATTTTCATTTTACCTCCCTCCATACATTATGTCCTCTAGCTGAAGAAGACTATTCTATTTCCTCCTAACTTACGTTGTAAACTCCTACCTATGCATCTGTTCCATTGGTCCCCCCTGTGTGGAATGGCATTTCTCTTTATCATTACATACTGAATTTCTATCATTCTTTAAAACCCATCCTATTGCCACCTCTTTCAGGAAGTCTTCCTTGATTGCCACTCCTATCCCCTATCTAGTAATGACCAACTCATATCTACCATAGCATTTTTTTAACATCATTGTCTTTATCATAGATTATATCTGTGTACCTCTTTAAGGCTTTCAAAGTGCTTTCTACACAGTGTGTTACTTGATTATCCCTACAATACAGGCACTATCATCATCATAATTTTAATGCAGAAATAGACTGAGACATGAGGTAACTTGTCTTAATACTATCATATGATCTTGTATGTTACGCATACATCTGTTGATGTTCTATCTCACTATTGGATTGTAGAATCTTTGAGCATGATGACCAGGTTTTATTTAATCCTTTTGTTCTCTTCAGAACTTTCCATAATGCTAAGAATCCAGCAGGATTTTAATAAATAATATTATTCTTACCATCAAGAATTGCAACAAAACCAGAATCACATTAAGTGAGATAAAAGAATCTTGCATCATGGCAAACTCATTTCCATAAAGGAACATGAAAAGACAGGAAAAATCAACAGTATTATCAGAGAATTCAAAATTCATATACTCAAAATTTTTATGATGGTCTAGGGCAAGGGAGTCCTTTGCAGTTCATTTATTGAGCAAAAAAAATTTTCATTCAACTTTAATTTTTAAATTACAAAAGAAACCTTTCATTTTAGTCCCTGAACATTTGGTTTTAATATGTAACTTTCCAATCCCTGTAGAGCTCACAGAGTTTTTTATTTATTTCATTTTAATTTTTTACTCTTTCATTACCTGATGTAAGAGTTTTGTTTGGGAAAGGGAAGGAACTGAAACAACAAATCACATTTTAGCTACCTGTAAACAAAAGGATAATTTCTTTTTCCAATACTATAGATTAGTCAAAATAGGTGCCAATGATATTTCCTTTTGGCTGAACCTAAATTCATTTCCTTGGAATATACAACCCTCACCTAACATTTAATTACTAACCTTGTCTTCACTAACCTTTAAAGAAAATGAGCTCCCTTACTTAATTCTGTTCATTCTTCTTTTTCCAATCAACATGGAATCTCTGTGCTCTTGGCTCTTTGCTTTCTCTGTCTCTTAGTATTCAATCTCCTAATGCATTTCTACCCCACAATCAACTTTCATTATCTTATTGAGCCATCCAATAAAACACTTTTAATGCTAATAGTTTCCTTCTGAAACTGTCTACTCCTATTGCCACTCAATCTAATTTTATTATTTTGTTTTTCTTACATGTACTATGCTTTCCAGGCTAACTTCAGTTAGGAAACTATGGCCTAATGACTTTTTTTGACTTGTTTCTAAAGTAAACAGTTATGAGAATTTGAACTAAAATTATTAATCAATCTTCATTAAGAGTCTAATATATGCTAAGTACTATCCTAGGCACTGGAGATACAGAGACTAAATTTCCCTTAAAGAATTTACATTCATACTGAGGATAGATAGATGTAAGTACACACATATAAGACCCCCAACAATAAATAAATGTGAGGTGATTTTGCATTAAAGACTACTAAGGAATCAGGAATGACTTTATGTAAGAGGTAGCAGTTGAATTGAATGTTGAAGGTTAATCATATTGATTATGTTGGATAAAGGTCCTGAGAAAAAATAATATTATTAAGCTGCATAAGGGATCTTAGAGATCACTGAATTAAACTGTCTTATTTTACAGATGAGAACACTGAAGTCAAAGGTATGAAATGACTTTCCTAATGTGATAAATTAGTATGTGTTAAGAGTTGTGACTTGAACCCAGGTCTCCAGATGACAAATTCTACACTTTTTCCTCTTATGATTTCTCTAGCTAACTCAAACTGCCTCTGCATAGCTTCAGAAATGAAAATCTGACATTGCTTAATCTTCATTTTAAAAACACAGCCAGTTCTCAAGTGCTGAGATATCTGGAAAGTGGCCAGTTGGGTTAAGAATACATTTACTGTATGTTGCTGGCACTGTGTCTAAATATTACTCTAAATCAGAACTCATTTGAGTCTTTCCCTAATCTCATTAAAATCTGAGGATGGAACTTCTGGCTAGAGTTAACTGACCTTTTCTAGGCTCACAGAAATATCCTCAAATTACTTGAATCATTGGCAGGTTGGCTAAAGAAGGGAACAGTATGCATCAAAAATCCATAACTCCTCAAAGTACTACAGTAATCTTCCAATTTTTTTCTCTCTCTTCCTTGAGTTAGAATTAATGGAAGGACCTCTTAAGGACGGACATAACTGCCAACATTCCTTAAACATTCTTGGTCAGAGGGCAGAGCCAAGATGGTGGAGTAGAAGGATTCACATATGCTAGCTCCTAACCCACAGCCCATAAAACACCTATAAAAAAAACTCTCAATAAATTCTGGAGCAGTGGAAGCCACACAACAACAGAGTAGAAGAGATTTCTTTTCCAGAGGGCTCTGAAAAACAGACACCAAAGGTCCATTGAGCACCGGACCCAGAGCAGAGCCCAGTCCTGCCTTGGCCACGTGGCACTGAGAGGAGCAGATCCAAGCAGGCTTCAGGGATGGAATCTCCAGTAGCCCCTCAGGTTCATCCACCCACAAACGCCAAAGGTTTGTGAGAGAGCCTGTCTGGCTTGCCAAGAGGGGAGTGGGATGTCCCCATAACCCAGGCCCCTTCAGGAGGCAGCAGTGGAGATGGCAGCAGACAGGGGCTCCCAAAGCAGGTAGGGGTTTGGATCTATTGTTGATGGTCTCTGCATAAACCCCCTCAGGGAACTGAGCCTCATGAGGTGGCCCTGCCCCAACCTGAGCAGCTGAACTTAATCTCAAACTGAATAGCAGCCCTGCCACCACTGAAAGCCCTGAGGCTGGGGAGCAGCATTTGAATCTCAGACCCCAAGCACTAGCTGGGCTGATGTGGAGGTGGGTGTGGAAAGGAATCTCAGAAGTCAAGTAATTGGCTGGGAAAATGCCCACAAAAGGGAAAAAAAAATAAGACCATAGAAGGTTACTTCTTGGAGCCAGATATTTCCTCCTTTCCTTTCTGATGAGGAAGAACAATGTTTACCATCAGGGAAAGACATAGAAGTCAAGGCCTCTGTATCCCAAACATCCAAAATAAATATTTAATGGGCTCAGGCCATGGAAGAACTCAAAAATGATTTTGAAAATTCAGTTAGACAGGTGGAGGAAAAATTGGGAAGAGAAATGAGAGAGATGCAAGAAAAGCATGAAAAATGGGTCAATACTTTACTAAAGGAGACCCAAAAAAATACTGAAGAAAATAACACCTTGAAAAATAGGCTAAATCAATTGGCAAAAGAGGTTCAAAACATCAATGAGGAGAAGAATGCTTTCAAAAGGAGAATGAACCAAATGAAAAAAGAGGTTCAAAAGCTCACTGAAGAAAATAGTTACTTAAAAATTAGAATGGAACAGATGGAGGCTAGTGACATTCTGAGAAACCAAGAAATCACAAAACAAAACCAAAAGAATGAAAAAATGGAAATATCTCCTTGGAAAAACAACTGACCTGGAAAATAGATCCAGGAGAGACAATTTAAAAATTATGGGTCTACCTGAAAGCCACGATCAAAAAAAAGAGCCTAGACATCATCTTTCATGAAATTATCAAGGAAAACTGCCCTGATATTCTAGAACCAGAGGGTAAAATAGGTATTCAAGGAATCCACCAATCATCTCCTGAAAGAGATCCAAAAAGAGAAACTCCTAGGAGCATTGTGGTCAAATTCCAGAGTTCTCTGGTCAAGGAGAAAATATTGCAAGCAGCTAGAAAGAAACAATTCCAGTGTTGTGGAAATACAATCAGGATAACACTAGATC
>JAQQSK010004023.1:0-129442 GCA_028658325.1 Potorous gilbertii | reverse complement strand
CTTTAAGGAACACTTTGTAATTGAACCTACACAAGTCTTTTTTGTGCTTGTAGTTACTTGAAATAGATTTCCCTTTGTATTATTCCTTCTTGGGCTTTATTATTATTATATAGAAATATAAATGATTTGAGGGCTTATTTTGTAGTCTACAACTTCACTGAAGCTATTACTTGTCTCACTTAGTATCTTTGCTGATTCCCTAGGATTTTCCAAATATATCATTATAGCATCAATAAATAGGGATAGTTTTATCTCTTCTTTCCCCATCTTTATGCTTTTAATTTTTTTCTTTTGTCTTATTGCTATTACTAGTATTTCTAGAACCATTACAAATTTAATAATGGGAAGAGTGAACATCCTTGCTTTACTTTCATATTTAAAGAAAAAATGTTCTAGTGTGTCTCCACTGCATATGATGCTTCTTTTTATGATCAAAGTTGTTGTTAACTGGTAAGACTCGATTGGAAAATAAAACATATAAATGTCAGTTTTTATATTGCTTCTCTTGCCATCAGCTTAATAACTATTATTCATTATCTTCTACAAAGTAAGGTGAGCTTTCTAAGACACATACTCCTCTTGTAATCTACTAGATTAAAATAATTTCCATTCAGCTCTTAATTAACTACAGACACTGATATCAATAGTCCTATTCCAAATATTCACTTCCAGTTAGATACTACATAGCAAAAACATTCTACTTCTTGTTTCAATCCTTCAAGAATACATAATTTTGTCTTCTTTCTACACACAGAGATTTACAACCCAGATAAATCTTAATAGTCTCTTCAAAATTAGCTAGCCTGATTATTGGGAGAGAAAATACATACAGTTTTTAACTGGATCACTGCTTGAAGTCTTTCCAAGTTTGAGCTTTCCAAAATTTCTATTTACTGTCAGGACTTTTGAAAATAAAGAACCACCTCCATGCCACAATGTATAATTCTATTATAATTTTAGTGAATTATTCCATATCAGAAATTATTTCAATCAGATAAAGCTTATTTCAAAACCCAAAACACCTAAATTTCAATTTAGCCTTTGACATTTGCTAGCTTTGTGACCATGGCTAAATCATTTAATCTCTCTAAGACTATAAGATTCTGGCAAGCTCAGTCTACATTGGTAAAAGAAGTTTCCTCTACATGGATTCTCTATACCAATAAAATCAGAGATACCATATCAACTACAGATAGATAGATGATAGATAGATAGACAGACAGATAGATAGATAGATAGACAGATAGCAGACAGAGAGACAGAGAGACACAGAGAGAGAGAACCCTTCCCCAAGGCTCTGTTCTGGTTCCTTTTCCCTTTTCCCTTCATACGATTTCACTTTGTAATCTCCCAACTTCCTTGGTATTCAATTATGGTATCTATGCCTGTAAGTCTCAGATTTATTTATTCAGCCCTAACCTTTCTTCTAACTCCCAGTCTCATAACTCCAGTTGAATATCGGACAACACAAATCAGATGCCATGGATGTCCTGTAAGCATCTTAAATGCAATATAACTGGAAGTGAATTCATTATCTCTGTCCCACACACACACACATCCATGCCTTCCCCTTTTCTTAATTCCCCTATTACTATCGAATATATCACCACCCTCCTAGTTACCCAAGCTCACAGCCTAGGTGTGATGCTCTAGTCTCTCACCCCCTCACATCCAATCAGTTGTCAAGTTTTGTCATTTCTGCTTTCATATTATTTCTTATATATGCCATCTTCTCGCCTCTGATGCTGGTATCACCCTGGTATAAACTCCCATCCTTTCATTGCTGTACTACTGCAGTCATCTTCTGGTTAATTTCCCTGCCTCAAATCTCTCCTTACTCCAGTCTGTCCTCCACTCAGATGTCAAACTGATCTTCCCTAACTATCTCCAAGTTGCAACTAAAATCTCACCTTCTATAAGAAGATCTTCCTGATACCCCTCAAAGCTAGTGCTTTATTTTTGTTAATTATCTCCAATTTTATCTTGTATAGATCTTGTTTTTACATCAGTTCTTCTCTTGTGAGAGGAACAGCAAAGATCACAAAGTATGTGGGAGAAAGAAGATGGAAAAAGCTTGGAAGTACAGGAGGGAGACAGGCTATGAAGGGCTTTGAACTGATACTTCAAATAGAGGTTTTTATATTTGGTCCTGGAGGTGATAGGGAGTCATTCACATTTATTGAATGGGGGGGTGAGGGGTAACATAGTTAGACCTGTGTTTTTAGGTAGATCAGTTTAACAGCTGAATGAAAAACGAAATGGAGTAGGGAAAAATTTGAGGTAAGGAGGAATCCTGTACCAGTGTGATGTCAGTGTGAGACAAGAGAAGGGAATATGTGAGAGATATTATGAAGGTAAAATTGATAGGACTTAGCAACTGATTGGTTATGGGAGTAAGAATTGAAGCTGATGATGTTGAAGATGATGAGTAGGTGGTAAGCCAGGGTGACTGGGAGGATAGTAGTGCCCAGATGGCTTGGGGGAAACTATAATGAGTTCTGGCAGCTGAAGATGTGAGACTAAAGGTTAGGAAATAGGTTAGGGCTGTATAGAACTGAGACTCATTAGCACAGAGACAATAATTGAATGTAAAAGAGGTAATGAAGTGTTTACAGATGTTGAATTTGCCTTAAGGCCGTCTCTAACCCTGCCACGCAGCTTCTCCACCATTTTCTCTATTACCCTTTATTCGTTGACTTGGAGCTATATTCTATGGTTAGTATCTCTGGATATTTCCCTCATTTTCTTCAGGTACGTTCTTGGCTTTTCTGATTTTAATGTTTTAAATTCCTCTTAAAAGAATAAAAATAAAAATGCAGGCTATCAAAAACAACAGAAATCGTTCACGTTCATTAACAATAGAAAAATATCTTCTCATCTCTCCCTGTCAGATCCAGTTAAATTCTGACTGTATAATTCTCCTCCCTGCTCCCTACTTTTCACCTTCTCTCTTTTCCTTAGCTGCTTGATTGCTCAAATGGTTACAGTTAATGGGAGTCACCAACCCTACTCCTTCCCATGAGATGTAGGACTGGCTACTAGTCCTTACCTCCATACCTTCCTGATCCCCTCACAGGACTCCTTTTTAAACTAAGGACTCCTGGGGTCTTTCCATCAAACCTGCAATGGAACTTTCTTCTATAAATTTGTCCATCCTGCTTAGAAATGAGTCTAAAATCAGGGACTGCCTTGTTTTTTTCTATTTCTGTTCCCATGACTTAGCACAGCACTTGGCACCTAGTAAGCACTTAATAAATGTTTTTTTCATTCATGGCAACTGCATCTCAACTGTTCTAGATCTTAAAAATAGCTTTTAAAATTCAGGAAGTTTGTTAGATTATATGAAATTTCTTGACAAATCAAACTTTTGTTAAATTAGTTTCAAGGAATTTAACTTGTTCATCTTCCTATCACATATATATTTCCTCTAACATTCTCTTAAATGGTGGAATAGAAACCGCATATTCCTATGCACTCTTGAAATCATGAAATAAGTTATGTGGACTAGAAATGCCTGTTACCTTCAATGCTGAGCTTCTATCACACTGGCATTTTGAGCTGTATTTATGGCAGTAAGAAAAATGATAATTACTCACTCTCTTTTCTCTGACTGTCAGATATTTGTATAGAAAGCAGAGCAAAAAAAAATGTGCTAGCTTTCTTGTTGGACACTGTCATTTGCAAATACCACCCATCTCAGCAACTGACAGTGTAATAAGAGAGAGAAAGTTGTGGTTTTGGGTTTTTTTTTGTTTTTTTGTTTTTTACAAATTTTCTTCTATAAGAAAAAAAAATCCACCAAAATAAAGGGAAAAATCAATAATGAGACTGATGGCTGTGGAAAGTGTTTAAGTCTCCCACACACTAATATGTCATCAATTGGAGCACATCATCAAAGTGGATTAGATTCGGTGGTTTAACTGTCAAGATTTGAAGCTTTGGATTCTACTGTTGTATCACTTAGTCTGCCCTAAAGACCTCAGAGATTCAAAAGTCTGTCAAGAGACACTTTATAGAGAATTCCCAAATCCAGCAACTTAGATCCAGTTTTGTGCAAATGTGTGTCAGAAACTCAGAGGAAACATTAACTATGAGCTTGATTACCTTGTTAATGATTCCTTAAAAGAATTTTACATGTTGTTGTTACACTCCTTATTGACAGACTTTGACAGCTTAATAACTTTCTTGATGAATCTGAATCAATTTATTCAGAAGAACTAGCACTGCCTTATGTACTAATGAAGCAATTAATGCCAATTCTAGTGCAAGATAAAGGCTTACAAGGGGCATCACTGATTGTTTAGTATGCCACACTTGTGACCAACAAGAGCAACCTCGATATAACGCTAACTCTGAGACCAGAATCTTGTGTTTCTTAAAAAAGAAATACATTCATGAAAACATTCATTATCTGAGCAAAAATGACTGATGTGATTATCTGCTTTAATGTTTCATCTTAGAATTGATTTATTTTATCCCATACTAATATTTGTACATGGAACTGATTGTCAAAAGAAAAACACAGAAACATTGATGATTTCATAAATGAGATCATTGGCTACAGAGGGCTTTAAGGAATACTGATCTCATCTACTGACCTCTGAATGGTTAAGTTCACTTGCCATGCAACTGCACCTCCCTCGGGCTTTCCCACAGTCATCTGCAGACATAAAACTTAATCAAAAGTTATTTTACAATTCATTATTTCATATTCCTCTTTGAAAAATGCTTCCAGCACTATATGGCCTAAGAATAGGCTTGCTTTGAACTAGAACCACTTGATTTTCAACAATAAATAGTAATAATTATACTAAATCTCATAAAAGTAGGGTGAAGAGATAATGTGTAAATATATATGCATATATATATATACCTATGCATATTATGTAGCTATAGATGTAGATTTGACTAGAGATATAGATATTATGAGGAGAAAGACAGAAAGAGAGAATCTAACATGGTTAATTGGTTCCATAACAACCATGTTTTTAAGGCAAGCAAGATTACAAGCAAGATGGAACAGGTTAAGTTCCATCAAAATGGTGTTTATGTAAACGTAGAACTTAATCTTTTTTTTTTTTTATAACCCTTTGGCAATCTGATAAAGCCTATGAACCCTTTCTCAAAATAATGTTTTTAAATACATAAAATAAAATATGAGTCCAATTATATTATACCAATCCAGATACAATTTATTCTGTATTTTTAAAAGACCATATTTATGGACTACAGGTTAAGAGCTTCCAAGGATAGACAATAAAGTGGCTGTAAGTAGAGGAGTTAGTGACACTGGTCTCAAGTACTAGCATGCATTGTCATCTACTACACAATTGCATCTTTGTCTAAAGCGATCTGATGGCTTTCTCAGTGTTACCATGGATATTTCTTTTTCATTGACAGTATTGTGAATTAAAATTTGTAAGGGAAATATTATTCAGAGTTTGCCATATTTTGAGAATATGTGTGTTTATAGGAATAGAGAGTTAGATAAGTAAATTTGTTCAATTTACATTTCAAACAAAAGAAATGCCACCACACAATCAAATCTTACCATGGGGTTTATTGACAATATACAAAACATCACTGGTACCACAAGCAAATATTTGAATAAGCCACCCTGGCCATCTATTTCTTCAGCTATCTATTCTAGTCCCTGAGTAGGATAGCAATACAAACGATAATTCCAGAGCAAAGTTAATCCTATCAAAAGTTATAGACCAGTTCTGAGTGGCAGCAGTGGTAAGGAGTAGTACCGTTTTATATTTAGGAGGATAAAGAAAGCCAGAGACTTTTTCAGATATACCAACAGAACCTAAGTAGTTTCCCAATGAAAAAGTCGTGAATAAGCTAAGAAAAGTAAGGTAAAGATGCCTACCATGGTTGGTGGAGTTCTACTGGCAGGGCTGCACTCAAGGAGCCATCAGTCAGTCTGTTTGTTGTGTTCCTTTTTCCTGTGAGGAAATCTGGCCCAGACTGCCTCCATAGCACAGTCTGGCCAAAGATAATAGATGAAAGAAACAGACAGAGAAACAAGAGAGACAGAGAGAGTCAGAGGGAAGGAAGGAAGGAAAGTTGGATCACTATTGTGCTCAGGGAGATTTTTTAAAAAGCCTTCTCTGTTTCTTTACTCTCAGTACACCTAATTAAATAGGATTCCCCTACCCTGTGTGGTTGGGTAACTGTGTGGTTGGGTAACTGTCATATACCCCAGATGTTTAAGTCATTCCAACCATGCCATTGGGCAGGAGTGCCCTAGCTAATCTTTTTGACAAAATATTATAGGTGAAACTATTCTGAACATACAAACACAGCCTTTAATAAAATAATACGTATGAACCATTTTGAGTAAACAAAATAAAGAAATTCTATAACTTTCTATCTCTCCTAAGCATCTGCCAACTCAATTGATTAGAGGCTATAGCAGGGTTGTAGGACCAAATACCAAATCCATCTGAAATCCTAATGTAAACCGTATGTAAATATCTTCTAAATGTTGCTATAACAGTATCAAATAATGACAAAAATAAGAGTTGCTTACCTCTAATAAGAGAAATTGAAGAGAAGATTAGACTGGGGAATGAAATTTTTTTCAGCTAGAAAACAAAGAGCCCAGAGACAGCTGAAGTGGAGCCTGATGTGAAGAAAGACACTGGCCACCAAAGGTAGGAAAGAGAAGCCCCTAGGAGAGAACTTATATGGTTCAACACAAGTTCCAAAGTCAAAAGCTAAATAGACATACCAACCCTAATTCAGCTAGTCCTTTGCCATGTCAATTTAATCTGATCCCTGGTTACCCTGGGAATTATTTTACTCATTTGTAAAATGGACAAGAAAAAGTAAGCAATAATAGCAGATACTTTATATAGCTCTTTAACATTTAGAAACTAATATATATCTATATATACATATAATCTTATTTGATGTTCATAGCAATCATGTGAGATAGCTATTGAGGATATTTTTGCAGATCAGTCAACACTCATGGAAGTAAAATGATTTTTCCAACATCAGAGAATCACGTAGCATCAGACTTGGGCTTGAAACTCAGTCTCTACACTCCATATCTTTCTAATATAGCCCACTATAATTCCAATGAACTAGAAACTATGATTAAGCACTTCCTAAATTTAACCTAACCCCAAGAGGCTTATATTGATGATCCACAGTTTAGGGAAAATTCTCTCCATTGATGGAGACTCATGGCTTTGGCATTAAGGAGGCGTTTCTACCTAACAGTAGAAAAGGAATTTTGAAATCAAAACTACATCTAGAAAACAACTTTCTCACCAAGTAGCAACAACCTAACCAATGCTATAGTTTGAAATACCTAATCTTTAATACCTAAATCATGGATTCAAAATTAGGAGGAATCTCAGAAGTCATCTGTTTCAATATCTTTATTTTACAGATGAGGAAACTGAGGTCCAGAAACAGATATTAAGTGACTTGCCCAAGTCACATAAGCCCTAAGTGGCTCAGGAGTGATGAATGAAAAAGAATTTGTTAAGCACTTACTAGAAGGGGGAGGGGGTTTGGGGCTACGTACTCTCACACAGAGATCATCCTTGCCCTTAAGGAATTTACATTCTAATGAGAAGAACGATACACATAGAGGGAATGGGGGCCAGGATAAGGCATGGTGACTTAAAGAGCTATTAGGTTGAGAGGAACAATGGGCAGTCAATCACAATTCAAGTTTTAGGGGGGGGTTTGGTAGGAAGGGGATTTAGGAGGGAAATGAAGGGGCAGGGGACAGAGCAGGGCTCAGAAGTTCCTCCACAGCATGGTGGTGGGTGTGGGCTGCTGGGCGTTGACTCTAAGGTTGTGGAGAAGGTGATGGAGAGGAGGTAGGAATTGGAAGTCAATTACTCTAATCTTCAATCCAGCAATCTTTTGGCTGGGTTTCCTCTCAACCTTCAAAATATGGAGGAGTTGAGGTGGGATAGGAGATTAAATGAAGGAAAAAGAAAATTCTTCTCTCATCTCAACCACTTTCTTATAAGAGACTTATGTATGTGTCACAGAGAAGAAATAATCCTATCAGTCTGAAGATTTCTATGACTCAACACATATGCTGCTGAAGGTTATATGAGTCTCAATGTAGATTTAATAAACATGGAGCTCTTTAGTTCTATAATAGACTTCTAAAATGTTAGCATGTGACATTAGTAATTTTTAATAATAGAGATGCCCATTTTGAATTCCATAAATGAAAATTAAATATACTAAGCCTGCTAATGATCTTTAAGATTTGAGAGTCTAAGTCAATATAATTAGTACTAAAAATTTTCTGCCCTAACTATAGAGTCTATAATCCAATAATCAATAACACAATATAAGCTACTGCTACTTTAAGTGTTTTCACTGAAGCAAGTTTGGTTTTTATTAAAATTGTTCTCTCTCAGTCAAGCCAAGGTGAGGAGGTAATTAAATCTGATCTGGTTTTGGTACCATGGTTAATAGTATTAGGAACTGAAACCCCTCTTTGATGCCAAAGCCTGAGTGCAAGACCACAGCCCTTGCCAACATTTGTCTTTTTAAAAATAAGACTGGACAGACCAATAGCTTTGATTTTCTTCCTTCCCCCTTGACATTTCATCCCAATCACAGTTTAGTATACAATTAAATGCTTTCAGGTATCATTAGGAAGGACAATTATTGCCATCTCTGCCATCCCTGCTCTCAGAGCAGGTTGGCAAGAAAGTATCAGTTAATCCTAAAAAGGTTTACTTCAATTTGTCATTGCTCTAAATCCTGAGGTTTTCCCAAATATTTAAGCAAAGTTCCGTTCTCAAAAAAAAGGCAGATGATTTTGCAAAAAACCTGGTCACAGCTGGACATGTTATTATGGCAGACCATCTTGCCACATAATCATCATCATTAGTGGGGAAGAGGAGGCAAGTTTGGGCTCTTCAGATGCCAGCCACTGAGCTGCCAGCTCCACATCTGCCACACTAACCCAAAACACATTTTATAGCCTACTCTCCAAATTCAAACAAGTTCCAGAACTAAGATTATTCAATGACCTAGAGAGATTTTGCATCTCCTCTTTGATGCTATGATAAGATCTAGACTTATAAAGTCATGCATCACATGAGTTGGTCCAATCTCTAATAAAATGTTTTCAGGTATAAAGGGAAAGAATGTACAGAAATCACATTGCATCAAGCAAAATGAAATGACAACACTTGGGGCAAAGGCATTAGCAACACCAGTGTATATTTGTGAAGAGAGGGTTTTTTATGGTAGTTGATAGACATTTTTGTATTCATCTGCACAACATTCCCATGAGGAGCCCTAGTGGCAAGATTATAACCCCAATTTTCTCTATCAGCATTGGGAATAAAGACACAAGGGAGTAAAACAAGTTTATGTTCCAAGTCAGTGGCAGAATTGAGGAAATAATAATTCAGGTCCTTTGGTTCCTGGTGTAGTGTGTACACAATAGAATAACCTACCTATTCATTAAAATGCCTATACAAGGGGGAATAGTGGTGTAAGGTTCCTGCTAATGTTTTCCTTTAAATTTGGTGAGTCTGCATCAGAAATGCAGGAAAACATTTAGAAAGCCCACACAGTATCTGCAGCTTGAAGGAAAAGATCATTAGCTTGTTAGATCTAAAGTTTATTTTATTTTTACAATCTTGAATTAAAGGACAGCCTAGGATAGAATATAGGTCAGTTTGCAGTCAAAAGACCAGGTTCAAGTCTTTCATTTGACTCTTGCTTGCTGTTACCATAGGTTTGTTACTTAACCTTTCATCACTGCCCCGTCTCTGAGACTAAAAGGCTACCACATCAACCTATCTCTTGCTACCTGTGTGACATTGGACAAGTCTCTTAACCTTACTGACCTTCAGTTGCTTCATCTGTGATGACTGTATTAGATATCCTCTAGGGTCACTTCCTCCTCAAAATGTGTGGGAACAGTATAAGGAATTTCCATATGAAGCCTTCTTTACCCAAACATCCTAGATCCATCAGAAATAAATAGATAAATGATAGGTAGATGATAATGTTTTTGTAGACTTTGAATTTAATAAAGTAAGATGATTTATTATATCTGTTTCCAGAAGGAACTACAGTATTAAATCAAATCAGTAGCCATAAAAGTCTCATGACTCTGGTTTGTGACTTTTAGAAAATTAGTAACACACTGTATCAATTCTCTCCTTCCCTTAGAGACTACCAGAGATACAGGCTCTGAGAAAGAATAAGTTTCACCAGCTCACCTCTCTGCAGGGTTTGCTGTTCTTCTATGCCAATCATGCATTTCAAGTCTAGAGCTATAGTGAATAAGTATTTGGCAAAAGTCCTAGCATACTGAGGCCTAGTCTTTTGTACACTAGGGAAATTAGGGAAGTCAAGTCTTCTCTCAGTAATTTTCCATTTGATTCATTCTCCTCCAGTGTTGTTTCCCAAATAGACTTCTCTCTGGCTTTGTGCTTGATTTAATGTTATCTCCCAAATGTATAAATACATGGTCTTCACTAGGTTGAAACTTAACTAAATTTGTAAAATAAGTACTTTGTCTAGGGTTCCTCTTTTCTCTTTAGACAATATCCTCTGCCCATTTGGGCACCTCTACCAGGAGTTTAGTGTCTCCAGATTCTCTCCACTACCCAAGGACCCCAGGTAAGATCCCTCTGGAGCTTGAACTCCTGGTCTTAAAATGTGTTCCATACAACACCTCCCTTTATGTTCTAACCAAAATCTACCTGTCCTGTCCATTATATCCATTATATATCTTAACTAATGTGATAATATTGCTCATGGGCTAACAGATCCTTTGCATGTATCATTTGCTTTTACAGAAGGATTATCTCCAGAAGAGTGAATAATGTTGAAAAATTCAGGCATTGTGATGGATTGGTGGAAGAAAATTTTGGGGAGGCTACCTACTCATAGGATCTAGAAATACAAGGGTTCTTAGGGGTCATCTAGAGGAGAAGGAACTAAAATTCAGGAGAATTAAGTTACTTACCTCATATTGCTTAGGTAATTAGCTATCAGAGCCCTTATGAAAGATGTGCTAGACCTAGAGTCAGGGGAACCTGGTTTCAAATCTCATTTATGCTGCTTACCACTTGGCTCATTTGAGGCAAGTTATTCAACCTCCCTAAGCCTCATTTACAAATGGCTCCAGTACTCCCCAGCCTATGCAGGGAACCATTTAACGGAGGCTGTCACCAGAAAGAGGCACAAAGTGAAAGGGAGAGTTCTAAAAAGAGAGAAAGAAATTAATTCAGAACCTCAATGGGAAAAATTGGGAAAAGAAATTGAAATACCCAATGACCTAGAGTGAGGCTCACAAATTACATCATCCATGTAGTCACAGAAGGGAAGCATGACTAACATATCAAGTAACCATGTGCAATCATGATCAACTTTGACCCATCCCTCCTCTGGTGCCATGAGTCAAATAGATCATATGGGTCCAAAAGAAAGGTGAGATCTATGAAAGAGAAGAGTTACTCAGGCAAGGCGGAAGGGTTTTTTTGGTTGTTAAAGGGATCAGATATGAGACTATTCCTCATTTTTTGTTTTTCATTTTGTTTTGTTTTAATTTGATCAGGTTAAATAAAAGCTATACTATGTCTTAAGTCACATAAGGAATAGATGGCAAAGTTGCAGTTTGCACTCAGGTCCTCTGATTCCATATTTAAGACTCTTCCTGTCGCCCCACAATTTCTACGTGGAATGATTTTTTAAATGTTATTTTTAAAATGATATGTCAACTCTTCTTGTTGTAATTAAATAGGCATGATCTCCACAGTTAAACTATAGAAGACAGAGTTAAATATCATAAAAATCATCTTAGTATGAAGGTCACAAGACCTAATTTAGCAACTTTTTAGCAGTGTGCCTAGATATAACCCTTGTTTGTTTGTTTTTAAAACTCTGAGGTTGTTAGAGTCAATATCATTATCTCCATCAAGGAAACTAATACACCCTTCCCTATTGTCTTCCCTTCAACCCTCCCATAAACAACCCAATGCACCCAAATCCCACGGGATGGCCAGGTGGGAACAACCACCAGCAAGGGCACTTTCACGTCTCTAATCTAGGGTATGATGATGTTTCTTAATTCATGGCTAGACCTGACCTTTGCCCTACCCCCATTTGAGGGCCCTTCCATCTGCTCTGCCCCAGAATTCTTTCACATGTGTTTTCTCCCTAAATTAGTGTGTGATCTCCTTGAGAACAAGAACTCTCTCTTTTTTTTGTTTCCTGAGTGCTAGCTCACTACTTTGCACGTAGCAAGTGCTAAATAAATGACTTTTTTCTTCATTCATAAGGAATTTAAGTGACTTGTTCCAGATTTCAAAATCTAACTGCTAATGCATATATTCTAGAAATGACTAGAAACTAGATCTCTAACTCAGTTGAATATTCTTCGTTTTAACCTGGATGGATGGAGAGCCAGACAAAACAGTAATCAATCAAGCATTTATTAAAAACTTACTAGGTGCCAGGCATTTTGTTATGCGTCCAGGACATTCATGAGGTGATTCATGCCAAACCACTGATACTTTTCAGTTTATATCTTTCGTAACCCTTGGGCCCATTTAGACATTATTGACAGCTACATGCTCTTTCTTGATGTCTGAAATGTCATACTTTCTTGGCTCACCTACCTCTAAACATTTAGTATTCTTTGATTATTTATAATTCTTTGTTACTGCTATTTATTATTCATGACTCTATTTGATGTTTCATTATTTATTATCATTTGCTAAATCCTCTTCCTCTTTCCAATTCATTTTAATGAGTATTCCCCAAGATTCTGTTCTGGGCCATTTTTTCTTTCTCTATACTTACTTTGGTAAACCACTTCTAAATCCTTAGCCCTGACTCTTCTCCTGAACTCTGCACCACCATTTCTATCTGTCCACAAAACATCTCTACCTATATGTCCCATAGCACCTTAAACTCTGCATGAATGAAAGGAAAGAACATTTATTGGCTCTTAGTTTGTACAAAGCACTGCGATAAGTGCTAGAGGTATAAATAGAAGAAAAGGCAGTCCCTGCTCTCAAGGAGCTCCTACTCAAATAGGGGAATCAACACCTCTGGAAGATTTCAGCTGCAAGTCAGCTGGAAAAGTCCAAGGGTGCTAGAATATAGCAGCAAAGCCGAGTATAATGTCTCTTCTTTAATGTAATTTCCACTGATAAAATATCATTTCCTGATATTCCTTTGCTCCCTTGAGTGATCTGGCAACACCAGTTTGTTTATTCATTAAATTAAAAGGTAATTCATTAATAATTAAATTGTTCCCATACTTGAAGCTTAATTCAAATGTCAGCCTCTTCCAGGAAGCCTCACTACATTCTCCCCTTTCACACACACACCAATCAATAATGACATTTCCTCCCCTAGATCTTACATAACAAATTACTCACACCTCTCATATATTGATCATATATTCTTTTCTATCATTGTTATTCATATAGACGAGCATGTTGCCCAGGTAATTTATATTCATCCACATAGGTCTGTCTAGATTTGGCTTGCAGTGAGGTGTGAATGGATACACTTGGAGTCTCTTACACCTACTCTTCTCCAAAGGACACTGATTCCTGCCATGATGGGAGCAAAAGACTGGGACCACCAGGAAGGCTGCTCTATTCTTCTCTGAGAGGATGTACTAGACTATAATTTTATCTACCTGCTCCCCTAAATATAGTTAGCTTGCGAGAAATAATTTTAGGGTACAATTCACTCTCCTAATTGCCATCTCTTTAATGGGGAAAAAGTACATCCAAAGACTTGACTGCCATCAAATACAAATTCCACAAAGATCACCACACATAATGAACAACCAATAAATCCATTTCTAAAGTCTGATAGCAAATAGAAATTAGAGGAGTTATACAGATTAGAATACGCCAGAAATACACGAAGTGAATGAGTTCTCCCACTGGGAACAAGATCTCTCGGTTCAACCATAAGAAAGAGTGAGAATGAGGCCTAAACTCACCCAAAAGGAATTTCCCTGAAATCTCTTGCATGATAATCTGGGAAGAAAGATATGCTAGAGGCACTTGCTGGCTCCTCTACATATTTGCTTTGTCTCAGAGATTTTCTCTCCTTTTAGTGACTATCTCTTCTGGAAGAGAACTTAGACATGTGCATCTCCTCTCTTAAAGCTGGAAGACAACAAAACAGCATCTCTCCTATCCTAAGCATTCATCAATTCTGCCCCTCACTCAGGCATGAAGCAAAAGATAAGCGATCTGCAGTAATAATGAGAATATTATACCAATAGGGTTGAGTCCAGGTTACAGTCATTGCCGTACTTCAAATTTCCCCTCAATCTGAATATAAGTTCCATGAGGACAAGATATGAATGTATAGATATACTGATGGGTGATAAGGCATTTATTAAATGCTTTATGCCTGCATTGTGCTAAACAATAGGGATAGAAGAGAAGGCCTGGAGAGGCAGCAACATGGTGCATCAGAGCCCAGAGACACAGGGGTGGAGTTGCAAAGAGAGAGGGTTGAGGAAGATAACTGACATGAAGTCATCGTGGTCTAAAAAGGGCTGAGAAGTGATGACAAGGCTTGATTAGGGCAAGATAAAGTGAAATCTCATGTGTCAGAACTGAGAGACCCCAGGTAAACTGTGTCTTATCTAATTGTAATCCACATTATCTATTCACCATTGCATTCCTATAGGGAATTACTGAGTTGAAAATATGACTCTACCTCTCATCTAATACCTACTCCATTACAGACTTAAACCACAAATCAACTCACAAAATAATTAGTTGGGACAGGGTTGCAAATATTTAGCATCAATCTCAATTCTCCATTTGCAAATGAGAATCATCTCCCTTAAGTGCAAAATTCTTGAATCCATGGGAAACAAAGGAAGGTAAAAACAGTCCCTTAACACAACAAACACCCACTACTGGAGGAAACAGACATGAAAATAGCTAGATATATACAAAACATATACAGAGTAAATAGGAAGTAATCTCAGAGGGATAAGGACTACCAGCCATTGAGAGGAACTGAGTGGAGAAATTATGACAAAAGGTCTGCAGAATTTGAGATGAGCCCTTCCCCAAAAAAGAAGTCAAGGAAAAGAAGCAGCAGAGGTGAGGTGAGAGAACATTCTGGGTCTGAAGGACAGGCAACCAGAAGGAGTAGAACCAGGAGATTGAATATCAAGTGTAAGAAACAAACAGGTCATTGTGTCTAGATCATAGAACACATGGAGAGGGAAAAAGTATAACAAGACAAGTATAAGAAGGAACAGGAAGGGATCAAGTTGTAATGAGCTTTAAATGCCAAACAAAGTGTTTCATATTTGATCCTGATGGTAATATGGGACCAATGGAACTTAATGAGTGGGAATGACATTATCAGACCTTAGCTTTAGGAAAATCACTTTGGCAGTGGAGCAGAGGATGACTTGTAGTGGGGAAAAACAAGTGGCAGAGAGAGAGATTAAAGGTAATTACAAGAGGACAAAGGCCTGATCTAAGATGGTGACTGTGTGAGTGAGGAAAATGGGGATAGATAGATAGACAGACAGATAGATAGATAGACAGATAGATAGATGTTATAATAGTAGAAATGTCAACATTTGCCAACAGATTGGATTTATTGGTTGGTTGGTTGTTGTCCTTCATCTTCAAAGAGGACCAAAATGACATCACCATGATAAAGTGAAATTTCAGTGTGTCCCACTATGGCTGATCAGACCAATACAAGCTCAGAGTGCTCTACCACAGGTTGGGCACAGATAGTCCATGTGAATATTTGGGGTGGATATCCCAAATCTGCACATCTGCGTTTACTTTGTGCTATCTCAATTCTGCATTGCTCATAGAGCACAGCACCCTTTCTGATGTGGGCATGCCATGCTGAGTGGTCCTGTGCTAGTGTCTCCCATGTTGCACAGTCAAATCCAAAGTTCTTGAGAGATACCTTGAGAGTGTCCTTGTATTGTTTCTTCTGGCCACCATGTGATTGCCTGCCCCATGCAAGTTCTCCATAAAAAAGTCTTTTTGGCAAGCATACATTTGTCATTCAAACAATGTGGCCAGCCCATTGGTGTTGTGCTCTCTGAAGCATAGTCTGAATACTTGACAGTTCAGCTTGAGCAAGGACTTCAGTGTCTGGTACCTTATCCTGTCAGGTGATCCTCAAAATCTTCCTAAGACAGTTCAAATGAAAGTGATTCAGTTTCCTGGCATGGTGCTGGTAGACTGTCCATGTTTCACAAGCATATAACAATGAGATCAGCACAACAGCTCTATAGACCTTCAGTTTGGTAGTCAATCTAATATCTCATCTCCCAAACTTTTCTTTGGAGTCTCCCAAACACTGAGCTAGCTCTGGCAATGTGTGTATCAACCTCGTTGTCAATGTGTACATGCCTGGAAAGTACACTATCAAAGTAAGTGGACTTATCTACAGCATTCAAAATTTCTCCATTTGTTGTAACCTATGGTTCCACATATGGATGGTGTGATGGTGGCTGATGGATCCCCTGTGTCTTCTTTGTGTTAATTTTTAGGCCAAAATTAGCATAGGCAGAAGAGAATTGATCCATACTTTGTTGCATCTCAGCTTCAGAGGTTGCATTGAGTGCACAATCATCTGCAAACAGAAAGTCATGCACCAACTCTCCCTCCACTTTGGTCTTGGCTTGTAGCCTTTTCAAATTGAAGAACTTGCCATCAATATAGTTGACCTTGATGTCATGTTCCTTCTCATTGAAATAATTTGTCAACATGACAACATGGTTTGTCAACATCACACTAAAAAACATGGGAGCAAGCACAGATCCCTTTTTTACACCATTGGTGACTGGGAAGGCATGAGAACATTGTCCATTATCTAGAACCTGGGCAAACATGCCATCATGAAACTGATGTACAATATGGATGAACTTCTTCAGGCAACCAAATTTTGACATCATTTTCCATAAGCCCTCATGTCTAATAGTATCAAAGACTTTGGTGAGATCTACAAACATGGTGTCCACACCTCTGTTCTGCTCCTGGCATTTCTCCTGGAGAATGAGATTGGATGTGTAGAGTGATATTGAGAGAGGAGTCAAGGGTAACCCTGGGATTGCAAGCCTGGCTGTCTGGAAGGATGCTGACACCCTAAAAAAAGGAAGGTTGGGAAGGGTGAGACTTTGCAGGAAGAAAAGATAATGGCTTCTGTTTTGGACATATTGAAAAAGATTTTGAAAAATATATGGAGGAATTTCTTTTTAACCAACAAATGCTATTAAAAAGATGAATGGGTGGATGAGTTACCTTACAAAGTAATGAGTTCCCATCCTTGGAAGCATTCAAGCAGGTCTAGATAAGCACTTGCCAAAGATAGAGTTGGGAACTGGGCATCAAATTACATGACCTTTGAAGTTCCTTCCAACTTTAAGATTCTATGACTCTAACTAATACTGCACTTGCAATTTAAACCTCTCTTATAATTTAAGTGCATTCTCAATAGTTCTGAGCTCAATGGAGAAAAGGAGCTGGTCAGCCAATGCCATTCTTATAATAATATCCCATCAATAACTGAAGACAATTATTAAATCACCTTTCAGCCTCCTTTTCTTTATACTATAGAATTCTATCTCTTTTAACCTTTCTTCAGAGATCTAATTCTTTAATTATGTCCTTTGCTCTTCTCTGCCATTAAAGAAGAAAAGAACTGACTTTTTATCCTTCATGGTAGTTCCTTAATATTGGTTGTAGAGCATTGGTAGGGCTGTGGAGTGGGTGAGACAGAAAAAAGAGGCTGATTTCTAGTTAATTCTGCTGTGTCAAAAGGACATAGATTTCTTGGCAGTCAATTCAGCACCTTTTTGTAGCACTAAAGAAAATTAGAGGGGGGAAAGGAAATATCACATTACTAAAGCATATTATTCAGAAAATATAAGTATATACTGAGAAAGGAACTGACTTGAGGGCAAAAGTTCTAGTTTCCAATTAATGAGCAAAATCATTTAATGGGAATTATGTACAAGTAAATGCAGCCTGACATATAACCTTACCCTATACCTCTGAGAAGATAAAAACCACACTGCCCAGGAACAGCAACCAATAAAGAATTGGTACAGACCTTTCTTTTTGTAGATTTCTTACACCCAGGCTCAATAAATCAAAAAGGATTATTTTATCTGGCTTAGAATTCTGCAGAGACATATTGAACTTATAAGAGATGGCAGAACCTGGCCAAGTTCTGTCTTGCAGATAATAAATCCTACTCTGATTCTGACATTGCTTTCAGAGATTTTTCCATTTTTATTTTAGGATGGGACATTGGGAGAGGAAGAATGACTACCTCTGGCTCAAACTACAATGTTAGAAAGATTTTCTTTTCCAATCTTTTCTTTATCCAGTCTTTTTTCATCCATCTTGGGCATCTCTGCAAGGTTAATCTTTCCAAAGTGCAACTTTAATCATATCATTACCCAGAAACTTTTAGGGGCTCCTTCCAGCCTTATCAAAATAGATTTGGGCCCAGAGGATTTGAGTTCAAGTCCCAACGATGCCACTTACTAGTTATACAAACTTGAGCAAATTATTCGAGGTTTCTGAGGTTCAATTACCTTATCTTTAAATTGGGAATAGTAATGCTAGTACCATCTATTCACGGTATTTTTTGTGAGGAATAAATGAGATAATATATGTAAAGTGTTTTTAAATTGAAAATCAAAATAGAAATAAGAATTATTTTTTATTCAATAGAGTAATAGACATGATAGTTGTTTTGAATATTTGGACTACCATGTTTAAGAGTGATTAGATACTTACTCTATGTTGCTCGAAAAGGCAGAACTGAGAAATTCAATGGAAACAGATTTGGAATCCTTTAAAAAATAACCAATAGTATTTTTTAGTTTCTGTATGTCAGAGACTGACTTCCATTTTGAGTTTGTATGCCTAGCACATGGGGTTTAATAAATGACATTAGATTGAAAATAAAAGCCAAAATCCTTATCCTAACATTCAAGGCTCTTTCACATCACAATTTAAAGCTAGCCTATCCTTCCAGATTTGTCTCGCCTCACTTCCCTATAATTCAGTCAAATGGAACGACGAATGGTTCTCTGAACATTCCAATTTTCCACCACTCATGCCTTCATGCCATTTTCTCTGATTTGGGATGCCATCCCTCAAACACCACTGTCAAAATCTTCAAGTCCTAGCTCAAATGCTGTTATTATTATAGTTGATGTTTGTGTCATTGCATTTGACATATACTATAGTTATTTGTATGCAAATCTTTTCTCCTATGAACTCTTTGAAGTCAGTACTGTGCAAAAATAGCTTTGTATCCTCTCACAATGCCTGTTGAAAAATTTGTATAAAGTTGGTGCTTTCCAATTTTTAAAAAATTAGAATGAACTACACTATAGGAAAGTTATAGGATGTCAAAAAAAAGTATTTGATGTACATCCATCTACATCTTACAGACATTTTACCCTGATTTTGGGACCCTAACTCATTTATTCTACAAGGTATTTTTTTCATCCTACTTTGATCCAATACACTTGGGAAGAAAGCCTTATTTTTTTAAACAGTGAGGCTTGATTTGACTTATTTACTTTTCAAAACACTTGGGGAAATGAAAACTGCTGCTTCTCATCATGCAACCAAAAAATCATGAAGGCTTTGACAACATGATGCCTGCTACTGATAAAGATTTAATTTTCCAACGAGGCATTGCCACCACTGACAGAAATGATTATTTGCAAGGAAAGATTTCCTCTGATTATAGGGCAACCATTTCCCACTGAGTTTGTTTGAGATGTCTTCTCTTACCTCCTGTCTACTGTTACAAATAGTTCTGAGATCTTTCACTTGGGGAAAAAAGTAATAACTAGACAGAGATGACACATATGATTATTTTTTAAAAGTTTCTTCCTTTCTTTTCTTTTCCGATTCTTTTCCTCATTTATTGAGAAGCAGCAGAACAAAGAAGAAAAAACAGTGGCTCTGAGGGTCAGTAAACCTGATTGCCACTTATTACCTTGGAAAAGTCACTTCATCTTTCAGGGTCTCAGTTTCTGCACCTGAAGAATGAGAAGGTTAAATTAAAGGACCTAGATGTTCCCTTCCATTTCTAATTCCATTGAACTTTCTCCCTTCTCATTTTATGTAATGGAAAACACTGAAAGAATGAAAATATAGCAAGATATTGGAGACTGGTATCTCGTGTTCATCTACTGAGCACCAAGTAGTCTTCATTCTTCCTATTTCTAAGAAAAGGCTAAGATTAGGAAGGGAAGTTTCACAAAAGGCAATGACAAAAGGAGACTGGTCTCAGGGAAGAAATGAGGGAAATTAAGATCACATTTTCCACCACAACCTATGCCACTAGTACCAGAAGTAAATGCAGATAAATGATGGGGTCCAGTGGCGTGCAGACACACACCAGAAGTAAATACAGCTATGCATATCTGTGACAGATGGGAAAATGTCTGGGTTTGCTGAATTTACTAAAGGGCCAGATGCAAAACAGCAGTTCCATTCCCCCCGTTTGTTTCTCCCTCCTATTGTCTTCAAAGTTTATTTCTCTTTAAAATTCATTTTATATTTCTGTTGAATTAATCTCAAAAAAGTCAATATGAAGCTAAAATTGTGGTTAATCCTTGCATTACTGATCTGTGTGTGTTTCATTTGCTCAAAAGTAGCTGAGTAGGCTATGGTTAGTGAGAAAGAGGAGGTGGAGGTGGAGGAGAAGGAGAAGGAAGAGGCAGAGAGAGAGAGAGAGAGAGAGAGAGAGAGAGAAATTATTTTTCTAATCCCTAGGAGTTTCTCTAGATGGGGAGATGTTATTGATATATAATGGTATGGATTCCCAAATAAGGAGAGAAAAAAGTGAATCTGAACCCCATGGACATAAGATGAGCCTAGGATCTTGTTGGATCTGCCTCTGGTATGTGAGGTAGTGCCACAGGCAGTCTTCCCTTTTCCCATTATTTACTGTGACCTCCAGCCCACCTCCAGCCCCAAAAGTGGAGTTAAGGATATTGACTAAAGAGAAAGTCGCTGCACTAAAGAAAGAGTTAGGACAATGGTGGGGGCCAGCCAAGAGGGAGTAATTAGTTCTCCAAAATCAAATACCTTCAATCCCATATACTGCTAGAAGAATACCGCCACCATTGCTAGACAAATAAAACAAAAGCATCCAATTTCATGCTCAAGTAGCTTAAATATTGATGTTCACTATAGATTTTTCAGAGCCTAATCAAAATGTCCATCCAGATGTTTGGCCCAGACACTTAAGGCACCCTTATAATTTTGATATTGTGTATGCTTTGCTTTACATTTTTTTTTAAATTATTAGAGCTGGAAAAAATTCCACAAAAGCTCACAAAATTCTGATTAGCTTTCATTGCCCAATATTTCCAGTCTCACTCCTCCATTAAGAAAAAAAATAGAAGAATCTGTCTAGAATCAAAATCTAGACAACCTCATAACTAAACTTCTCATAAAACTAGATGATACAAATAAAAAGGGAAGGAAAAGCATTACCCATTTCTTCAAACCTTACCTGGGACTTTTTAAAAAATCAAACCAATACCTGATTTCCTTTGTACCCATCCAAGGTGTTTTAGATCCTGGTCATATGAGTTAATGTTCAATTTAATAACAGCTTCAAAGCTACAATGAAAATAATCTTTGTTACTAACAACATAAGTTCAAATACTTTTCTCTACTTGTAATTTTAAGATAACCATATCAATACATTTTAGAGCTGTAGGAGACATTAAAGGTCATTTGCTACACCACCCTCCTTTTATTAATGAAGATGCTGAGACCTAGAGAAGAAAAATGATTATGTTTAAGTCCCACCAAATTATTAGAAAATCCGGTAATAGAACCCAAAACATTTTTTCCAATATATCATGCTACCTCTGAACACGATTAACTTGGTGAGAGAAGAAGAAAGATAAAGTGAGAAAAAGAATGAAGAAAGAGAGAGAGGGAGAGACAGATAGCTACAGAAGGGAAAAAGACGAGAGTCAAACATTCAGAGTTGTAAAGGAGATATCTGAAACTCAGTGGTCAGGGAGAAACAAGGCAGATAATTAAATCTAAGCTGTAATTGAATTTCTGTTTGTGGAATGGCTTCTATCCCATTGCCTTCATTAAGGCATGACAGTAAATTGCTAATTTTTGTTTAAAAGTAGCTTAGCAGTACTAGCATAAGAAAAAGTGAACATCTGCCATAAATGAACTCACAGTTCTTTAGGAGGTTCCACTAAAACAAAGAGGCAGGCGATTTGTCATAGAATTTAGCAAGGAAAAATAACCAGAAGAGCTACCAAAGAAGATAAAAACACTGAGGTTCTTAAGTCAAACAAAGTTCTATGTAACAACATTCTATGTGCAAAGTGCATGTTAGTTTCTGCTCTAGAAGAGAAAATGGAAGTGATCGAGAGGCACATTTCCACTCTCCAGGTTATCAGAGAGAATAAAACTTCCTTCAGTGAACTGAAGGAGTGGTTGAAGCATAAAATAAAGAATAAATACTCTAGAAGAAACCAAGAGAAATGTTCACTTGAATCAGTGATTTGGGCATGTGGAAGAGAGAAGAAGGGATGCCGGCCATTTGAAAGTAAGTAATAGCTGGGAGGCTCTTTCCATAGAGGAAGGGGTGGAGACATTTTAAGATGACTGTGCTCAAAAGAATAGTAATATGGATCCATGGGTGTTACTGCATGACAGAACATGCAAAAATGGATAGAAAAAGAAAAGAATATGGGTGATTGGTGCCTCGCTGCTGTAGAGTGTGAAGGTAACTGTGTACTGATATAAAACAAACCAGAGAGATCAGCTGCCTTTCTGGAGTGTATATCTTGGACAAGACAGTCTCCTGTGGCTTGTCAAACCTGACAACCACTATCCATTTCTGGTTATTCTTGTATGGGGCAGAATGAAAAAGGACCTGGAAATTATTGCTAATGATTTTATGAAACCCTGAAGGAAAAAAATTGAAGACCATATGGGTACAGGTGGAATTTTTCATTTCTATTCTATTTCCAGTTGAAAGCAGGGATTCAGAAAAGAAAGGCTGATTTAGGCAGTGAACAGTTGGTTAGGAAAATGGTGCCTGAGGACAACATTTGGAATGCTGGGTCATAAATTAAAGTATAGGAGCACTGGGCTCTTGCCCAGGTATGGCATTATATGTAAAGAATTGGTAAAATACATATTCTTACATGGAGTTCTGCAAATTAAAAGGGATTTAAACCCAAAATGGAAAGGAAGGTAGAAAAGATCTACCTACCTACATAGATCTGCCAAGCCTAGTACAATATAATGAAGGAATGATAACATAGGGTCAAAAACATAAAAGGATAGCAGGAGAAAATTCACAAGGAAAAATGTCAGAAGAGAGCCAACTGAAAGAAAAGCAATGAAAGCCATGGTTTCAAATGGCACGCACAACTGCATAGAGAATGGGAAATAAAAATAAAGTGAACTAGAGATGTTCAAACAAAGAGGTATGTTTGACCTTACAGGTATCCCTGACATTTCATAAGACAATACTCCTGGCTGGAATATGGTTTTAGAAGGGGTTATTCAAAATAGCAGTATAGGTAAATGGGAAATGGAGGAGAAATTCAATGGACAGTATTTAGGTAAGATCAGATTGAGGAAGAAACAGAGTTTATACTGCCATAGGAGCATTTCATTGACATTTTGACAGAAGAAAGAAATAGATGAGAAGTTTAAGAAACAGAACACAAACTTGGCATGGAGGCATAATGAGAGACTTCAAATACTAAGACATCTTGGTGGCTCTCACTGATGCAAGCAGAATAAATGATTAGATAAATCTATGATCTATCTTAATAATAATTCCATTCTTCAAAAAAGTAGAGGAGAGGAAGCAGTAAAATGACCTGCTGTTCTGGATCTGAATCTAACCAACTGGAAGGATCTTTCAGTTCTCAGTGTTCTTTTCCTAGTTAACGTTGAGAAGCTCCCGGATTGCAATGCAATAGAAAGGATTTGGGAATTCAATGAAATTTAATAAAAAGTATTTCTAGAAGAGAAACTTATCTGTAATAATCCTGTAGATGAAATAGAACTTTGACCATAAAAATATCACTTATACTTACACTATTTTTTAATAGACCAACAAAATGTCAGTAAATAAAGCCTAAAATCTCAACCCAATACAATAAAGCTAAAAAGAACAATATATCTTATTAAATGCCTTCTAGAAACCCCTTGGTTTTATAAAGTTCATTATCTAAATGATATCAAAGACAAGTCTAATTGACTCTTTCATTATGCATCCATGTTTAAATGAAATATGATTTCTCTAAATCCTCATAAAAAGTAAATGTCTTTTCACATATATCTTAGCAATTTAAGCTATAATAAATGCCTGGATGAAGTAGAAAAAAATGAGAACATCTTTAATCTCTTAATTTGGTACACAACAGCAATAATTAATCAGACCAAACCTTCATTACACTCAATATTTTAATCCTACTGACGATGGTTTCCATTACATAGAATTTGAATTACAGGAAGATAAGAAAAGTATGAAATGTATGACACCTTTGTACTTTCCCTAGTTATTTAGAGTTTTGTTCTACAGTAGGAGCTTTCTTACCCTTGTTTTGTGTCATGATCTGTTGAAGCCAACAGAACTCTTCTCAGAATAATGCTTTAAATGCATAAAATAAAATGCATATGATTACAAAAAAAAATACATTATTTTGAAATACATTAGCAAAATATTTGTTAAAGCAGATCACAGACCCAAAATTAAGAACTTCTGTTCTAGCTAAAGATAAGACTCTCCCCAAGTCCAATGCCAGGAGTTTGAAAATAACTCATTTTAGAATGTCATCAAAAGGGAGTATCCATCAAAGCCAGAATTAAGGGATAAATAAATGGATTTCAAAAGACCTGATAAAAAGACATCTTGCATCATGAAATCCAATGGCTGGACACTAAGAAGTGAGATAATATCTGACCCAGGCAGAAGGGTAGTTTGATGATGGGGATGAAATAGAAAAAGGAGCTCAAATATGAACAGCAGAACCATGATAGGATTAGAGCTAACGCCCAAAACATGTGCTTGGGAGACTAGGTCTTATAGAGAAGAGCTGACTATTCTCCTTGCTTGTTATTGTAGTTTGTATGATACTCCAGTGCTAATGGAATAGGATATTTTTAAACAATTCTACAACTATCTATTAAGTGCCTGCTAGGTGTTAAAATCACAAAGACAAAGACAAAACAGATCCTGTGCTAAAGGAGCTCATGTTTTATTGAGAGAATACAACCTCTTCATGGAAAAGATAAATTGAAGAGGAAGAGAAAAACATTAACTGAGAGGCTAGGCAGGGGTGGAGAACCTGCAGCCTCAAGGCCACATGTGGCCCTCTAGGCTCTTAAGTGCTGCCCATTCAGTCAAAGGGCTGCACTTGAGCAATTAGAGGGCCACATGTGACTTCGAGGCCACAGATTGCCCACCCCTGGGCACAAAAGAAGCGGTGACCACTGAAGGAAGCAAGGAACTTCATGAGTTTTCTATGAGGCCAAGGGGAAATGGAGACACATTTCAAGCATGGAGGTGTCTGTGTAAAGTCACAAAGATAAAAATGTGGTAAACAGTTAGTAGTCTTGGTGTGGTGGGACATAGAGTATATAAATGAGAATAATGTGAAATAAGCCTAAAAATGTAGGAAGAAGTCCAACTATGAAGGCCTCTATTGCCAGGTCAAGGACTTTTATCCTAGAGGATAGGTGGGAGCGTGACATGGTCACTGCTGTAAATCTACAAAGAAACTGACAAAAAATTGCAAAGGAACTCCTGGTCTATAATAAATAAGTGGTGAAAAGACATAAACACATTTCAAAAGAGGAAATGCAAATCATAAATAATCACTTGAAATATTCTTTAATCTCATTAAAATAGCATGTATGCTCTGGTCTTCACTCCAGAGCCAAGCCTGCTGCATCAGAGTTCAAGAGAAGCACCCTAAGAGTTTAAATGCTCTCTTGCTACACTGAGATCAGCTGGAGCCCTCATTACTTGTGATCCTCCCCTATTGTTAGAGGGTCAATGATAGCTCTCTAGTTCTATTTAACCACTTAACATTAATTAGCTTTAAAAAAGAAATATTAACTTCAAAGAAATAGCAAAAACAAATGTACAAGCATTTCTCCCAATACTTCTGGGACATATTCTCCCTTACACCTGCATTCTCTGAGAGAAAAAGTTCAAAAAATAGCACAGTTCCAACTCAGCTTTGAGGCCACCAAGATGTGATTTGTAACTCATGAGACCTTTTGCAGTATTAGGATAGTTAGAGGGAATATATATATATATATATGTAGGAGTGTATGTGTGTATGTGTATGTGTATACTATATATGTGTAGGTATGTATATGTACATGTGTGTATGTGTATGTATGTGTATATATACACATATATACATGTGTATATAAACACATAGACGAGAGGGCATAGAGTGAGCTGAATATGAAGGGAGAATACCTAAAAAATAATAAAATTTACTGTTGAATGGAATGTACTAAGACTAAGAGAAAGGCAAGGGTAGAATGTAGCAAGTCATCTCACATAAAAGAGGGAAGAAAGAGCTTTTACAATGGAGGGGAAGATGAAAGGAAATAATTGAACCTTATTCTTATGAGATTTAGTTCAAGGAGGGAATAACACACACTCAATTGGATATGGAAATCTATTTTACCCTGCAGGAAGGCAAGAGGGAAGGGGATAGGAGAGGGAAGATAAGAGAAGGAGCAGCAAATTGGTGAAAGAGATAATCAAAAGCAAACACTATCATGTAAGGACAGGTCAAGGGAGATAATGGAATAAATGAAAGGCAGGATAAGACAGAGAGAAATGTGGTTAGTCTTTTACAACATAAATATTATGGAAATGTTTTGCATTGTCAGACATGTGTGACCTATATTGAATTGCTTGTTTTCTCAATGATGGTGAGTGGGGAGGGAGGAAGAGAATATGTATGAATATTAATATATTAATAAGAATGAATGTTAAATATTGTTTTAGCATGCAACTGGAAATAAAGCTATATAGGCAATGGAGTATAGAAATCTATTTTGCCCCACAGGAAAATAGAGGGGAAGGGGGATGTAAGAAGGGTGAGTAATAGAAGAGAGGACAGACTGGAGTAAGGGGTGGATGGAGTGCATACTGTCCTGGGGGTGGGGTGTGTGGGTGGGAAGGGATAAGGAGAAAATTTTGAATTCAAATTCTTATGGAAGTGAATATTAAGAACTGAAAAATAAATAATTTTTTTTAAATCTCCCGAGACATCAGAAGTTCAGTGCCTTAGTCAAAATTTTTCAGTGACTCCCAAATGCATCAAGGCAAAATACAAATGTAGCCTGGCATTTATGGCCATCCATGATATAACTAAGCTTTCCTTTCTTACTTCATTTCATATTATTCCTTTTCACAAACTACATTTCAGTGAAACTGAGTTACCAGGTGGTCCTCAAACTTGAAATTCCCTCTCCCACACCTTTGCCTGGGATGAAATTCTCATAATCCTTCTCTTTCTTCCAGGTTCATCTCAGGTATCACCTTCTATTTCATTTCATCTCTTACCCTCCCTACTCTATGGTACTTCTTACCTCAAATTTACTTATTTGCACAAATCTAGCATTCACCACCACCTCCGCCACCACTGGATGTTGGAGCAAACATAACACAGGATTTACTACTGGAAAAGACATTAGAGATCATTTATCCAATGTATCTAATTCTTTCCAATGAGGATACTAAGGCTAGAAGAAATTGATCAAATTGCTCCAGGTCACACAGGATGGAGCAGTACCAGAGCTTTTTCTCTTGAAGAGAAAGAACATTATTGTGACTAATATGATGTGATAATATCATTCATATAGTCATTGTTAAATAAACTTTCATTGAATTGAACTGAATGTGGAGTCAAAAACTAAATTCAGTTTGAGGTCCTTCTACTGATTTCTCATTTTACCTTTTACAAGTGTTTTTTATATCTCTGGAATTTGTTCTCTCATCTTTCAAATAAGGCAGTCAAACTAGTTGATCCATAAGCTCTCATCCAGTTTTAAATCCTTAAAATCTAAGGACGGGATAAAGGGGATAAGTGCAGAGTTTATTCTTGACAAGGCAGAGAATGACCTCATTCTGAGGGACTGAGAGAAGCTGATAGATTAGGACAAATAGACCTTTTAAGAAGGCTGATGAGAAAGCTCATTCTAAATAGCCTCAGACTATTAGGAAGAAAGGTCACCTGCTGAGAAGGAAAGGTGAGGGTTGAAACTGGGGCCTTGAAGAGAAAGAAAATTTGGAACCAGTGCTGTAGGGAGTGTAGTAACAGTCAATCAGAGGTGAATTAAAAAAAAACTGCTGTGCACCTCTGAGGGCCTAACTGAAGTTAGAGAAAATAAAATTTCAGTAGAAGTAGTCAATACAATTCTGTGACATCCTCTACTTGATTGCTGAGGGGCAAAAGGAGGAAAAGGATTTGATGACACTGACCTGGAGTTGGGTTCAATTGTAAATATCTGTAGAGAGCTTTAAGATTTACAAAGCATTTTACATACTTTATGTCATTTGATCTTTACAACAATCCTTTGAGTAGGATCTGCAGATATTATTTTCTCCAATTTACAGAGGAGGAAACTGAGGCTAGAGGAATAAAAAGACTTACCTATGGCCACGTAGTTGGCAAGTATCAAAGGCAAGAAATTAATCCAAGTCTTCCCTTTCAAAGGGAGCAAAGATTTTAGAATGTAGGACAGCATCAGGTTGAAATGGCTAACTATTGGGTCAAGACTATAGAAGGAAGAAAGCGAAGCTAGAACAAGAGTGATGGACTGTGAGAACAGGGAGCGGTAGTGGAAAGATCATAAGAATTGGAGTTACTGGGTTCAAATCTTTCACAGTGAAGCATCTCTTGGACTTAATTTCCTCATTTGACAAGGTTAGAGTAAATCATCTCTAATATCCCTTCCAGATGTAAATTTTATTTCCATGACTGATCCTACTATGTTCACTGGGCTGCATATGTCCAACTCAATGAAGCAAAGGAATGTTTGTGTTAGTGGCCAATCTAAGACCCAGAAGATTACCACCGATCAAAGACAATGAAGACCCCATGATGAAAAAATGCTATCCACCTCCAGAGAAAGAACTGATGAACTTTGAATGCATATGGAAGTATATTTTTTAGTTTATTTTTCTTGTTTTGTGTGTGTATATTCTTTTGCTAATATGAAAATGTTTCATGTGATTTCATATGTATAATCCATATTATATTGTTTGCCTCTCAGGGGTAGGGGAGGGATGGGAGACAAGGAGAGAATTTGCAATGTTTTTTACATGAATATTTAAAAGTTTTACATGTACTAGGACATATTTAATGAAATAAATAAAAATATTTTTTTAAAAAACAGATGCTTTGGGGAAAGAACTTAGAAGTCTTAAGAACAACCACTCTTGCTCTATTCCCCTAAAAATAATTGTTAATGTTACATCTTTAAAGGACCATAGAGGTCATCTAGTTCAAATCCTTTATTTTCCAGAGGAGGAAACTGGGACCCCACAGAGAGGGGGTTACTTGTCCAAGAAGATTTATTCAGTTCTCACTGAAATTGAGATTGAGTCAACACGCAATTAAATATATAAATATATTTTAAAATGTTTTATTAAAGACTTAATATTCAGCATAAAGACAAGAAACACTATTGGACTTTATTTATAATTTAAATTAAATAATTTCAAAGCATAAATGTCATAGAAAGGTTTCAATAATTCCCTATCAGAATTCTTTATTCATTCATATTCATTTATTTTCCCTCAAATGACTGGTTAGTACGTACTCCATTCTTCTAGCTATGCTTTCTCATTTCTTTTTGTTTTTGTTCACTTACATTATTTCATAAAAACATTTCCAGATTCCTTCATTAAAAAAAATTACTGCTGATCAAAAATAAGTGATTAAATTTCCCATAATAAAAAGAAAGACTTTTAATAAGAAAGCAATTCAAAGAATAAAATGACTTCAGATGATTTCTTTCCTCTCTTTGCAAATTCCCACTACACTTTCAATCCCTGCTATTTGTGTGTAGGTTTTACCCCCCTACTAGATTTGCCTTTGAAGATGGGTACCAGGGATCATTCATCTTTGTTTGCCCCTCATTGGTTAATACAGTGACCTATATACAGTAGATACTTCATGAATTTGAACTCAGTAAGTTTCAAATGCTTATTCAACCTAAATATAAAAGGTCATATCAATAAAATAAAAAATAGAAAAAAACAGAAGGCAATCCCTTTCCAAAATGTGGCTAAAAGGAGAACTTTTAGCAAAATGCAAGAGATAAATAATAATAAAATATAAAAAATAATTTATTTTATGTAAAATTAAAGAGATTTTTTAGAAAAAAGCAAAGGCAGCTAAAATAAGATAAGCAGTTATGTGGGAAAATTTTTGCATCTAATAAAAGTCTGACATCAAAGATTTATAGATAATTAACACAAATATGTGTTTAAAAGTCATTCCCCAATAGATAAATAATCAAAGGACGTGAACAATTTTCAAATGAAGAAACATATACTATGAACAATTTTTTTTAAATGCTCCAAATCACTAAGAGAAAAATATATTAAAACAGAAATTTTATCTCTCCATCCTTGTCCATCTATGATCTCAACAATAAAAGTACTCCCTCCAATGAAGCAACAATTCATCATCCTCTAACATAGATCATTTTTGCCTCTTATTATCTTTGGTAATTTGATGGATGGGATGGAAAAGTATATGATTGTTATAAATAGACTGACGTTAAAAATAAGGAATGATTCAGGTGAAGCAATATAAAGAATATCATCATAGAAATATCTGCCCAGAAAAAAAGGTAATCTGTTCACCTAGTGAGAGTAAGGTATAAGCATTGTGAGCCCATCCTCTCCATTAGCAGTCATACAATGTCATAGAAAAGGAGAGAAAGGCCTGGCCTTCTAGTGGATTTACAGAAGGGCATGGATAAAAATGTCATATAAGGTGAATAGTTATTGTGAGAAATTATTATTTCTCTCTGGTACAAAAAGATGGGCACAGAAATTTTGGTTCAGCTGTGAACGGATCCAACCATTCTGGAAAATGATTTGGAATTAAGAAAGTTCACTAAGCTATTTAGAGCTGTTGAGTCAACCATCTCACTACTGGGCATACCCCTTAAAGAAGTAAATGACTACAAGAAAGTATTCTTATTTAAGTAACATGTTCCTAGAAGTTTTTGTGATAGCATAAAGCAGAAAACAAAGTTAATGCCCATCAACTGGAGAATAGCTAAACACATTGAGGTACATAAATAGGATGGAATATTATTGCACTGCAAAAATAATGAAGAATTCAAGAAACTTGGAAAAATTTGTGTGAACCAACATAGACTAATGTAAACAAAACTAGGAGAACATCGATGAGACTACAAAAATAAAAACGAAAACAACACTAAAAAAACAACTAATCTTGGGTTAATTTCAATGACCATTCTTAGTCCTAGAGCACAGATGAGGAAGTATACTTTCCTCTTCTCAGCAGAGAGGTAAGGGACTCAGGGAGTAAACGCTGTCAGATGTGATCATTTTGCAAGGCAGAAGGGAGAGCCCATCTCCTGAGTGTGTTTACTATCATGCAGGTAAGAATGAAGACCATCAGTAGCATTATAAAGGACCGATGGCAAGAGAAGCACATCAGAGGTAAGGAAGATGATGAAAAGGAAGGTTCAAGCCTTCCCACAAAGATGAAACTTCATTTCCTTGTGACTTACATCACACATAAAATTCCAACCCTGCCTATTTCTGGCATTCCCTTTGTCAAATTTTCTGTACCAAGTGTTCAGAAATATTCTCCTTTTAAAAATAAGCATGTGTTCAAATAGATAAAAAATTCGGTTTTGAAATCTGTACTTAACAAGAAACTGCCATCTAAGAAGCCAGAGGAAGTGGTTTTAAAGACACATGGCCCCATCAGGAAGGAGTTAGGTAATTTAACCAGAAAAGATTCATGTTGGAGAGTCAGATCAATATGTAATTTTATCAGGATTGCTTCCCTATTGTCCTTTGGGTCCTTGACAAAGGAGCTCTCTCACTGACTTAGGACAATGGGTCAAATGAAAATCACTGTTTTGGAACCCAAAAAAAGAAAATGAAACTTGGCTGGATGGCACATGAAAACAATCTGAAAGTTCCTTAGAGTTTCAGTCCAGAGTAAGGTGAGATGGAGTTTCTCTGGCTATCAGGGTCATTTTCCCCAGTCTCTCTGGGAGACTTCAGTGATTTCAGTCCAGAGTAAGGTGAGATGGAGCTTCTCTGGCTATCAGGGTCATTTTCCCCAGTCTCTCTGGGAGACTTCAGTGATGCATTGATGATTAAACTCCTCATTTTCTCTTATGTTTTCTCTCTTGCACCTTAAAATAAATGCCTTTTTTATCTGATCCACACTTCATTGAGTGCCATGATTTGGAAAAGATAATAAAATACTGACTGATGCTGCCCCCAGAGAAAACAACTGAACCTACCTCCATTCCAGCAGATGATACTTAAGGCAATAGATTTACCTGCTGAGGAATTCTGTGATTCTGGCCTACAAGGAAAAGAATCATCTTGCAAGGAACAGTGCCATAAGATTATGATTCTCAGTATAAAAGTAGGGCAAAGCACATAAAAGAAGTAAGATAAAAGTTAAGGGAATCTGTAACAGCTAAATAATAAAAATTCATGATTCTGATTAATTAACCCTGGATAGATGTTTTTCTATTACTAATACATTGAAATAAGTCAGATTTGGGGCACACTTCTACACAGGGACTTTCACAATAATGATACAAAAATAAATCCTTTGGACAAAGAGCAAATTGCTTTTTATAATAAAATTCTGACCAAATTTACATTCCGAACTTTGAACTTGGCTTTACGGTAATCAGAGTTCAGTACTGATTATGCCTTCAACAGAAGGAAGGAAGGGAGAAAGAATAGAAGAAAAGAGTGAAAGAGATAAAAAAAAGGGGGGAAATTGAGAAACATTTAAGATCAGTAAAGTTATTTTATAAAAGAGTAACCAAAAGCATCAACAATTATAGTTTGCTCATTTTCAAAAAAATTGATAAGCAATTTTTGATGATAATCCATCAGAAGAAATGAAGTTTTATTTTATATTAGATTTGATCATTTAAATATAATTTAAATTATAAAATAATATAAATAATGGCTTGGAATAATATCACATGCCTCACATTATGCAGTCCATTTTATTTCTTTTTACTTAGGCCGCTACAGTTCGCCACTCTAATTAATGTATGTTAAATACATACATACATACATACACACACACACACACACATACACACACACACACACACACACACACACATATATATATACGATTCCTGTGTTGTACTAACTTCTTTGAGAAAATTATTTGACTAGTTTCCAAACAACATTTTTCTCCAGAAATATGTTTATGTTTTAAATATTTATTAAATTGTCATTACTATATTTAGTTGACTTTCTTATCACAAATGCTATAATGAAAGAGAATGGCATGCATTAAGTCTTACAATATGGGTAATATTTTAGCTGTAACTCATTTCAAATGTATGCAGAAATGAGAGAAAATATATGCTGCAAAATAAAACCTACTAAAAGAACCATGCAAATAAGAATTGAGAAGGATTTGCCTCTTCTTAGCAAATCAGCATTTTGTAAGATCTAAACCTTAAACCAGTATATTTGTATCTAATTGTCAAAAGGTTTCTTAATCAAGAAAATTCAGTACTAGGAAACTGCATTTCCTCCTGTGGAGGAGAAAATACAAGGTGATGAAGTAAAGATAAAAGATTAGTACTTAGATTTCACAGAAAACACATTGTGTCAAAGTATTTTCCCTGATCCTCACCCTGTGCCTTCACCAAAAAAAAAAAAGGAAAATTTGCCCATTGAAATCTACTGTCAGAGCTTCATTCCTTGATTTTACATCTTTGATTGTTATCTAGATCAACGCACTGATCAACCATAATTCCAAAAGACCAATGATGAAGGATGGTACTCCTAAATATTACTAGATGTCAAGACATGCACTGGAATTATATATAAATATAAGAAAAGACATTTTTTTAAACAAACTGCAATAGAGCTAAATAATTAGAGAAACATTAATTGATCATAAGTCTAGTTAATATAATAAAAAATAACAATACATCTAAATTGAGTTACTCATTTAGTACCATGGTAACAAAACTACCAAAATTAGCCAGAAAAAAATTATTATGAAATTTATTTAGAGGAATAAAAATCAAGAATCTCAAGGAAAATAATGGGGGAAAACAGGAATAAAGGGAGCCTACCAGTACCAAATCTGAAGCCATACTACACATTGCTAATTATAAAATGTTTTGGTACTGTTCAAGACATAGAGTGGTCAATCCATGGAACAGATTAGCTTCATATCATACAGAATAGAATGTGATTGACATATGTATGATAAATTCAAAGATTCCAGGTTCTGGGTTAAAAACTAACTATTCTACAAAAATTGCTAGAAAAAATGGAAAACAGTTTAGTAGAAATTAAGTATAGACCAAAATTTCATATCATCTACAAAGTTAAGCTCCAAATAGATATAGGACTTAGACATAAAGGGTAACTCTATGAACGAGTTAGAAGAAAGCAAGGAAGAAATTCCTTTCAGAATGGTGAATAAGGGAAGACCTGACAACAAAACAAGGACTAGAGAAGATAACAGAAGGAAAAATAGATAATTTTGATGACATAAAATTTAAAAGGTTTTGCGCAAACAAAATCATTGGAAGACAAACAGGTAAATGAAAAAAAATTTTACAGCAAGTTTTTCTAATGAAGCTCTCATTTCTAAGATATATAGGAAACTGATTCAAATAGATAAAAATAATGGCTATTCTCCAATTAACAAATGGTGAAATTATATGAGCAGGCAGTTTTCAGAGGAAGAAATCCAAGCTACTAACAATTACATGAAAAATGACTGGAATCACCAATAATTAAAGAAATGCAATGAACATTCATTTAGTGTTTCATTTTTGTACATTTTCTTCACCTATCCAACTCACTACCAAGTCCTATTAATTCTACATTCACAATATCTATCACATCCAACCTTTCTTCTCTTTTTGTACTGACACTGACCTAGTACATGCCCTCATTACCACCTGCCCAGAATATCAAAATAGAATAACAACTTTTCCTACTCCCCCTGAATTCCCCTCCAACTCATCCTTTATACTACTGCCAGTCCTAGCTTCTGTAGGAATCACAATGACTGACCCCCTTAGACTTTAGGAGACTGTAAGAAGTATTGCTTTTCTCCCCTCTCAAGAGACAGTATTGAAATGGTACCAGCTCTGAGAGCCTAAGGAACCAAGGTGAAATCCTAGCTCTACTGGTGTGCAACCTTGAAGAAATTATTTAATGTCTCTGGATCCTTTTTTCCTGGTCTATAAAATAAGGGACCTCAAAAGTCCCTTCTAGCTCTGTATCAATGATTCTACTAACTATGACCTTCCATCTGTAATTACTTGTTGGGATTTAAAGTTAGGATGAAAAACTAGTTACTCTAACTTTTGGATTTGGGGAGATGACAAAGGGGAAAGGTTGATTTGCTTTAGCAAGAAAAGAGGAGCTAGGGAAGGCAAAGAGTCTCTCGAGTGAGCTTACAGGCAAAAAAGAAAATTTTGAGAACAAGATGAGCTTATCATTTCATGTTTCTTTTACAGTGCAGTTTGTTTCTTTTGCTTGTTTCTCTGCCTGAGATTCTTTTCTGTAGATTTCAATCCTATCCAAAAACACATTCCAAATACCTGATGAAAAAATTTCACACAAATAGTTATAGTGAAGATCCAGCTTGAGAGATTGAAAGTAAAGCAATGCAAACAAATATTCATAAGAGCCAAGGATCCTAATTCTTCTTTTTTCATGCTTCAAGGAGCTGAGTGTGTTCTTCTGAAGAAACTAAAGCTGTCAAAAAGTCTATAATCAACACACTGTAACTGCATAGGAATTGAATCATAGTATGTGTTTCTGAAGACTTAAGGGATAATGTGTACAATTATTTATGTTCCACTCTTCATACACTTTACTTGTTCAGTCTCTCAAAAAATTACAATTAAGGGAAAAAACTTCGTTGGAATACAGCCTATAAAACATGAAATCACACCCCAATGTGCTTCATAAAGCATGCATTCCCTGCTAATCTTCAACACTGAATTATCCCCTAAAATCCATTTTCTTTGCTTTACTCATTAATTAGTCATTTTTCATCATGTTTAACTCTCTGTGACCTTTTTGACTTTCTTTAGGCAAAGATACTAGAGCAGTTTGCCATTTCCTTTTCCAGATGAGGAAACTGAGGCAAACAGGGTTAAGTGATTTACCCAGGGTCACATAGGTAGTACGTATTTGAGGCTGGATTTGAACTCAGGATTAGGACTCTTGCTAATTCCTGGTCCAGCACTCTAGCTCCTCTACCACAGAGCTAGCCTAACTCCATTCCCATGCTGCTACTCAAAGCAACTGGAGGAAGTTACATAACCATACTCCTTGGGTCTACCATATTCATGTAATCTAATCTCATCTGAATTATCACTGCAATGTAAAAAAAATCTTATATTATTCTTTCATGATTAATTCTCTTCCCTCAGTGATTCTTCCATAGCATTTCTTCTCTCCTAACCCCATGCCCAATGTCACCTTCCCTCCCCTGCTTCAATGAGAAAATCATCAGTCATAAGCTCACACAATTCTCCTGCTTCACTCCTCAAAATTCATTTACATATTCACCCATCATTTCTTGCTTAAATCAAATCCCTGAGGAAAGAGAAGCCTTTCTCCTTGCCAAAACCTACCCCTCCTACACCCTTCATCTTTTCTCTCTTCTACTCCAAGAACTTACTTCATCAATCACTTCTACTTTTCTCCTTTGTATCTAAATTTTTAGATTCTTTCTTCAGAAGTAGAGCAAGATTAGGACCCAAAGGTGGTGGTGAAGTGAAAGCTGGTACCTTTTGGAACCTTTTTTCCTGTGAGTTTTTCAATAGTGTTTCTATGCTGTTGATAAAAAATAATAGTTAGACTGAATATATATCTGTTATTTAAGATCTAGAACCAGAATAATACATTTTCCGCTGCTTATCTTCAGCTTTTGACACAGTTGAACACTCTACCTCTTGGAGTACTTATTATTCTCTTGCCAGTTGTGATACGACAATGCATAATTCATCTTGGATACTTAAATGGGTCAATTACCACACCAATTTCATTGCATCCTGTCCCAGTACAATCACAACTTTTGCAATTTTTGTCTATGTTGTTTGATAAAGCCTCCATAGAGAATCCATTCAATGTGTTCGATATTTCTTAAACTCTTGTATTGCACTAAAGCAGGATATGTATATATGTTGCCCCTCACTCTCACCCACCATATTGCTTTCCATTGTTCTTTAGGTTGCTGGAAATTTTTATTCTACTCCTTATGATTTTCTTTGATATATAATCATATAGCTTCATTCTTACTGCTAATCATACAAAAGATGGGCTTTTTCCAATAGTCAATGGACTATCGGAATCGCTAAAAGAGGTCCTACTCTTCTTCCCCAAATACTGTTCAACACTAACAACTCAATATTCTCTTCTTATTCTGTTCTGGGCTTAGCCCATTGACCATCTTCAAAGCTTATACAAGATGCATGTATGTGCTGGTAGATTAATTCAATGGAATGTCTATGCAAGTTCACACCATAATTTGAATAACATGCATTTTAACCCAATTTATCCTTCTCATGTAGATAATTCATCTGATCTCTTTCAAATGAATATAAATTTAACTAGGAGTCTTTAAAGTATTTGAGGTCCTAATACTTTCAGTAAAATGGCATCTGAAAACGGGAGCATTTGGAGAATCTTGAGCCACTAACACAAAATCCCTCCTCTACTTTGACTTTATGTAGGACACCTTCCTTTACATCAGAGAACTCTGAAAGTTAATACGTGTCTCCATATTTTTTGCTATACTTGATGTTGATAATTAATGGTGACTAAACAAAGTTTTCCCTTGGTAAATTGTCACAGAATCTTGAACGATTTTAACACATACATAGGAGGCATCCTGTTTGAAGAATCCCTTTTAGGAAGGATTTTGCTGTCCTTAAGTAAAAACTTTTAGATAGCAATAAAGAATTTTCATACCAGGATCTTATCTTTGATTTAATTCTTTCTTATGCTACTGAGAATAGTGGTATGCTATGAAAAAATTATTTGTAAAAGCCTACCCTATTTTCATCAAGCATAGTCTAAATTCATGCTTCCTCTCATAAAGGTGATATACACATGGAAAAGCAAATATATGGGTCAGTAGTTGTTGGCCTTACATTTTTTATAAACCTGGGAAACTGATTCATAAGTGTCTTTAAATTGTGTTGCCTCTAGCACAGATTTCTTCTGTCTGTATTTAGTTATGTTCAATTGTTCTTAAAAACTTCATCTTCTTAAATGCTACTGCATTCTTCATATACCAATATTTTACTCATCATCAATTACTGAGGTGCTAGATTTCTGTAGTTCTACTGTCATTGCAAATAGCAGCAGATCACTATAGAAATGTTGGTAGATCTAGTCTGTTTCACTTCGACTTGTTGTCCTCCCTCCAATGTTCATCTGTAGATACAAAGTGGATGAACTAGATTAGCTAGATCTCACTCCAAGGTTTCATTAGTTTTGTTTCCCTCTCAGCTACTTTTTCACAACTTTGAGAGGCGATGACGCTTGTCACATTCCATCACCCTCAATTTAACATTTCAGCAAACATTTATTAAGTCTTTATTATGTGCAAAGCCCTTTTCTAGAACCTAAGGTTGCAAGGACAAAAAATGGTGTCATCTCTGTGCTCCAGTAGTTTCCACCCTAAAGGGGGAATAGGGCATGTACAAATGTATAATAAGTATAATATACTTTACAGCATAACAATAACAAAGCAGAGAGGGAGATATTTAACAAAGTCCTGAATACTTTAAGAAAATTAAGGTAGAAGAAAACATTATGAACTTGGGGTAGTATAGCACAATTAGGTAAGGTTTCATGAGAGGGAGGAGAGTCACGTAAGCTGAGTTTTGTAAGTGATCATGAATTATAAACATGTTTTCCTTAGCTGTCAAATCTCTGCTTAAAAAAGAAATTTAGCATTTGCCAAGTGGAGTGGTTTCTGGATTCTTTCAGCCTCCTTATTGTGACAACAATTTTGTACTGATTTAACTTTCCTTAAAAAATGATAGCTTTACTTTACTCCATGTCCTATTCTTTGGAGTTAGTAGTTTCAAAAGATTGGGTTAGAATTATTGTAATTATATACAGTTTCTTTTCATTTTTATCCTTCTTCTGAGTTGGTATTCATTTTAATCTTTGTTCTAATCAGCCAATGAACTAGCTATGCATTTCATGTGCACACTATGTGCACTCAAGTAAGCCAAAAGAAGTAAGCAGATAACCTATTAATCCTAGGGAAGTCTTGTCAGAGGGGTGCCATATTTGTCCCATCACCTCCACTCCCCCCCACCCCACTCCCACACACATCTTTCAGACTGATAGACTTACTAGGAAGATGAAAGATCAAAGGGCCATTCTCCATTGTCCAGGTAGTGACTCTATTAGACCAACTGGCTCCAGCTTCCTTTTCCATGCACATTAATCTTCTGTTTCATAAGGTCTTTCTTCTACCTTTCTCATCCTAACTAGGATCTATACCTGCCAAATTTATGTCCATCCTTAGTACTAGCTAAAGTGCAGGAGAAGCTCCTAGTGAAGGGAAACTGACTCAGAAAAATGCTGGGGTCATCTCCAGTACTTGATGGTAGAACATGAACCACAGAAGAGAAAGCTTTGAGCCTGAGAATTGGTTAAAAAGTCTTCCAACATGAGAAAAGCTCTAGTTATAGGCGTATAGGCAAACCCATTCCATAAATATTAAAGACGGTAGTAGATACATGAGAAGTGACCAAGTTGACAATGATGGATGTGATGAAAAACTGAATCAACTAACTTACAACTTAGTTTAAGATTCTCATACACCCCTGTAGTGGTTGAGTGTGATAAATTATCTCCACACACATTGTCTTGCTCAGTCTCTCATTAGTGTCTTTACACCAAACTATGGCATGAAAATCTAAACCCTATCTTTTACCAGTCCCTTCTTAGACCTCGATGCAACCCCATCTATTTCTGTCCCTGGTATTACCTTCTGTCTCTGGTCCTTTTCAGATCAATACACTGTTCCCCCAGGTCCAAATTCTATCTGCACTGGAACTTCTCCATTTATCTCTCTTTCTCTATGTTCCAGGCCAGCAAAGGATCCAGCCTATAGCGTGAATCATTTTTGTCCATTTTTACCTCCCACTTCAGCAGTTTCCCAGTCCAGCTGGCATACTGAAAAGTGCATGAGGCACTACATTTTGAGTAGCAAGGTATGTGTAGATTTGATTTGAATTTCTCAAATTCTTTACAGAATCTCTCTGTTTCATCCTCTGCAGCAGATTTTGATAAATTACCTACAGTTATCTTCATAGTGGTCTCTTATGTTCAGCATGAGCACTGCTAACCCGGGTTTTACTCCCAACTCCTCCATTACTGTCTGTGTGACTTTGTGCAGATCACTCCTGTCTATTTTCATTAATAAACTGAAAATGTTGGACTCGATTATTTCTAGAGTTCTTTCCAGATCTTTGACCTAAGTAATATGATAGTTCAAGAAGAAATTGAGGACAGAAAACTTGCATCATGTTTCCAAGTGTGATTAGTTGAAAGTTTCCTAAGGATCAATCTAATAAAGTATAACGAGAAATTGCAATATCGGTTCAGGGAAGCTATTTCTTAATTATTCAAAATATTTTATTTTAAACTAAATTCAAATTTGCTCAAAAGAAGCTCAGCCTATTTAAAAAATAAAAAGCAAGTAAGACAAGTCAAAATAAAATTATGCTGAAGTTACGAGAGTAAGAGACCTAACCCTAAATTAAATTATCCCTACAGCGTCTGATGATGGGATAAGGAGGAGTAAGAAGCCACATTCCTCACAGGACAGCAGACTATTCAGGAAGAGAATATGCACTACAAGTACAAAGGTTTACAAAGGCAATAATGACAAATGTGCACAAGTTCATACCTAGATTGTAGCCCTCCATGGTAAGTAGCATAAAATCAAGCTCTCCAGAAGCTGATGTTAAATAGCTGCAAGAGTCAAAGGGAATTTTAACTTAAAGGGACTCATGTTAGAAATATACGAGAAATTGATTAATTTTTATGGTAATGATAGAAGGTATGGTAACAGAGTGATAAAATTGTTACTAGGTTTTAGTTTCTTTCAGTTTTGCTCCTAATAATATTTTGTCTTTTCTTCATAGAGATGTAATGGCATTCCAGAATCCCTCTGACTGACATTCTCTAACCTTCACAGCAGGGGCCACTTAGCCTCCCCATATCAGTATAGCCAATTCTAACCATAGGCAGTGAAGTTCAAGAATTTACTGGCTTGGCATCCGGTCCACCTTACTGCTGTTTTACTCTTAACTTTTATTCTCTTACCATTTCACGTAAATGGGCTCTTCCCTTAATCCCATGTAATCAAGCCCCTCACTGGATTCCAGTTTCAAAAATGTAATCCCTATTTTATTTGCCACCTTTTTGGTTCCTCCTCTAGCAACCTAGTTCCTTTAGGGCTTGAGTCTTGTTTTTTCTTCCTCCTACTACTTTGGTACCATATATGTTAACTGAATTTTAAAGATGAAGAAACTTTGACTTAGGGAATTTAAGTGACTTGCCCACAGTCATCTATCTACTTAGTGTCAGAAATAGAATTTGACTCTAGTCTCCCTGACCCTACATCCAGCACTTTATCTGGTATGCCAAGATGCCTGGGTAGCTAGAGAGATAGCAGACACATCTTGAAACAAACAAACAATGGACACTTTTTGTCTTGCCCTCTTTACTGTTTCTAATCTGTCTCCTTCATCTTAGACTGTTTATAATCCTTCCATAGTGGATTCCTACTTAGTCCCACCTGTACTCCAAGTAATACAGTAAATACTTTGGTTTTTTTTAAGATAAATGTCTAATAAACAGTTACATCAATCAATCTCCCCATTGCCACCAACAATCTCTTAGACTTCAAAAGGACCTAAAGGCCTCTCCATGACTGCCACCTAACTGCTGCATCTTCCAGTTTCCTACAGTTTGAATTTACCTTCAAAGCAGTTGAGTAGCACAGCAGACGGACTAGGCTCTGAGTCTGGAAAGTAGTCTGCACTTCGGAAGGTCCAGATTCAAATCCTGCCTCAAATTTCCAGCCATATGGCCCTACGTTAATCATTTTATCCCTCTGTTGCTCAATTATCTCATATAGAAAATGAGGGGGTTGGATTGCTCAGGTCCAGGTTAAATTTGATGGTCTTCAGGGCCCTTTAAATATGTGTTCTCTTGCCCTGACCCTCTGGGTTTTGGTTACCTCCCACATCACCTCTCCTGTAGCTAACCTAGCTGTGGTTATGGTAACGACAGCAATAACTAATGTTAATATAGCTTTATATATAATCTCGGGTGATAAAAAAACAACACAAATTGTATAATTTTTTTAAATTAGAAAAAGCAAAACTGACAGAATTGAGGCAGACAAACCACAAATGAAATCAATATGTCAGTGCTACCTATTAAAGCAGCAGCGGCATCTAGTGGCGACTATCTCAGACTGTAGTCACTTAGAATCCTAAGACTGATGTCAAAATCTCACCAGAAAGTGAGACTGCTATTGAGTCTGCTTCTACCCCTCGCTGGGATCGAGACCCTCAAAAAAGCCTCTCTAAGTGTTCTGGAACTTTGGCCAACTGAGGATATGTGAATTTTTTTTCCCTAAACTTTTTGGAAATTCTTTTTTGAATTGTTGATGTTTTATTTTTATGTTACAGTTATAGATTACTCCCAGTTCGTGAGAGATCTCAAAGCAAAACAGTTAAGTAAAACTAATATTACAGTGACTTCATCAGAAAGTATATGAAATGTGTCACATCTATAGCAGCCCCATCTCTTTATATTTTAACTAACAGAATTCTATTTTCTCTCACTCCTAATTTCACCCCATTGAAATATAAAACAGAAAAGAAACACAAATTTTGTGATGTATGTGCATAATCACACCCTCCATGGGAAACACACATTTGTATGTATGTATGAAAGTATATACATATATATATATATATGTGTATGTATATGTATATACCTTTCATTCTGAACCTTAAATTTATCAGTTCTTTGTAATGGATAGCATGTTTCATCATTTACCTTCCGAAATCATCAGTGCTCGTTGTGTTGATCATAATTCTTACAGCAACCAGTTGTTTGTTGCTACAGTGTTATTGTGACTATGCTCTCCTGGTTAGGTTCATGTCATTCTTCATAGGTTGACAAAAATTGCCAAAAATGCTGATTTTTGTAATATTAATGTTACAGCATAAATTATCTTTCTGGTTCTGCTTATTTGAAATTTCAAACGTTACTATTTTCAATAAAAGTTTGGACACTAAATTTGTGACCTCCACCTTCAGAATTACATCTCACTTCTCAGTTTAACTACCCCCTCCACAGTGCTACTAGATTTTTTTTTTAACCTTTATCATTTAACAAATGTTTTTTAATCCTCAGAACCCATCTAATTCAGACCATATCTGAACAGGGATGTTTACTACAATAGAGTTCATAAGTGACTCGCTAGACTGGGGCTTCTTAAACTTTATCCACTCAAGACCCCTTCTTAAATTGTGGGTTGTGACCTTATATGGGTTCTACACTCTAGACCGTGTTTGAAGATCTCTGGTGAGGATTGCTAAGCAATCCAATTCGTTCCATTTTGGATGGTTCAAGTAATTAAGATGAGATTTGTTTTGTATTTTTACATCGAGCCTAAATCTGTTCCCATGCAAGTTTTACCCCTTGTTTCTAGTTCTGCTCTCTGGGGCCAAGTAGGGTAAATCTAATCCTTCTTCCCCATGACAGTCCCGCTTGAATGCAACTATCATGCTTCCCCCTGTCTTCCCTCCTCTAGCATAAATATCCACAGTTCCTTCAGTTACACAAGCCTAGTCTTAAGGTCTGTTATCATTCAGAACACCCTCCTCTGAAGGCTTCCAAGCCCATCACTGTATTTCCTAAAATATGCTGTCCATAAATAAACCCAACAATCCTAGTCGCAGCCCAGCAAGAGGATCATCTCCCGCGTAACATGTTGCTAGAAGGTGCTAGGAAGCCACAGAAGCAGAGGGGCCAGGGCAGTGCATAGTTTTGGATAGAAGGTAACTGTTTAAAAGATGCCTACCTTCCAAGTTCTAGGCAAAACAGTAGAGTAACAAGGAAAAACAACATCCTTAAAAACCCATAGCTACAAACTGAAAAATAAATTTTCTGTAGGTAGAGTGAAAAGGAACGAATTTTTGGCCATATATTGGTCTATTCAGTGATACCTGCATGCGTTGAACATAATTACTCTTTGTAGAATCATCTTCCAAAAGGACCAGTGTTTACGAATAGGAATTATTCTTTACTTATAGTCATTCATTTATGGTATTAGAGGAGGGGAGGAAGAGACAAGTGGGAAACTAAATCTGTGATTTCACTGGTTTGTGGAGCTATGTATATGGACACTGCCTATGCTAATGCAAACCATCACCTCACCTGTAATTCACAGTTTTAGAGAATTGCCTGTGGCATTGGGAAAATAAATCATTTGCCTGTGGTTCAGTATCTCTCCGAAGCAGGACTTGAACTCAGTCTTCCTGACTTGAGAGACAATCCTTCTTCTCATTGGTGTTGGGGATGGTCTGTCATTTTTTAGTCATTTCTAGCTCTTTGTGACTTCATTTTGGGTTTTCTTGGCAAAGATACTGGAGTGATCTGTCATTTCTTTCTTCAGTTCATTTTATAGATGAGGAAACTGAGACAAACAGGATTAAATGACTTGCCCAAGGTCACACAGCCTGTGTCTGAGGCTTGATTTGAAGCCAGAATGAAGAGTCTTCAGGTTAAATGCACACACACATACATACACATCCCCTTAAAGGAGATACTGTGAAGTTTGGATTTAGTCAATGAATTACACTTGAGGAGCTAGAGGGCCACATATAACCTTGAGGCTGTAGTTTCCCCACCCTTGGCTTAGGATCTGCAAGTTCCTGTTTGTTTTATTGGCCAAAGTATAAAGCAAGTTTATTCTTCAATATTTCTCAATAATTTCTCTGGAATCACAAGAACCAAATGAAAAGTTAAACAATTCATTCTGTTTCTCTGATATTTTTTCTATAACAAATTTACCTTGATGGGATCTCTGTGTCTGATGATACTGACAAACCAAGATATTTCCATAGATCATATTTCCTCCTATTTCATGAAGCCCTAATTTACAAGAAATCTATATTGAAAGCTTTTGAAATTATAATTATCTCATTAGCTAGAATGCTCACCCATGTGATGTTTGCTTCCATTTTTCCTCATTCTTGCTACCATTTAAAGTCTCTCTTCATGGCCCAATTTAGATGGAAACAAACGCTTATATTCAAACCATACTAAAAGTTGGCATTCAAAGTGGGAGAAATCTATTTGGTATAACCTATATAATTTGTACGTGATTGTAGATATTATACAAGTCTAAAAATTAGAAACTTTCCAAAGTAGGACTACTTAAGAGGTTGCAGACAGAAATTTAGGTGCTCTTTGATTGTAGCTAGCATTACTTTGAACAATGTTAATTTTTCATTTATCTCCTAATTTGGTTCAATTTGGGTATAAATATTATAATTTTTTCAGGATCCTTATCCTTTCCACTACATCCCCATCTCAATATTTGCTATGGTTTTCTTCTAAACTAGGTATGCCCCAATCCAGTCCAAACCAATGAACTTTTGTTAAGCTCCTGTGACACACAAAAAACTATAAGTGCTAAGGATCCAAAACACAAAACTACACAAAACCAATCCTTGCCCTCAAGAAACTCTACTTGGGGAATACAATATATAAATATATTCGGATAATTTGAGGAGAGAGGAATAGGCACTAACAACTGAAGGAAATAAGAAAGACTTCCCATGGGAAACAAGCCAGTCAAAGAAAATCTAAGGGAAGCTAGTGACTCAAAGAGAGTGGTGAAGAGAGAGTAAGTATATTCCAGGTACTAGGAACAACTTGTACAAAGAAACTGAGGCAGGAGATGGAATGCATAGTTCAAGAAAGAACAAGTAGAGCACTTTGACTGGAAGTTAGAGTGTATGGAGGGGAGTAATATGTAGTAAGTAAGTTTGAACAGGCTGGCTCAAACCAGAGCATGTAGGGCTTTAAATGCCAAGCTAACAACAACAACAAAAAGTCTGTATATTACCCAAAGGAAATGGGGAGGCATAAATACCTCCTGGACAAGGGAATGACCTGGTCAGATTATGTTCTTACAAGATTACTTTAGTAATATAATGGGTTAGAGAAAAGATAGTCTCCAGAGAGTGGAAGAAAGGAGTCCAAATAAAAGACTATGTCAATATTGCAAGGAGAATTGATAAGGACCTAAAGCAGAATGGTAGCCATCATTATAAATATAAGGGAATGGATGTGAGAGAAATTGTGGAAAGAGGATCCACAAAACCTAGAATCTTATTAGAAATAGCAGGAGCTGGAGGGTAAAGAATAGGGAACAGGAAAAGGAAAGGAAAAGAAGGGCAAAGAGATAAGAATGACTTTAAGGTTGCAAACCTAGACAAATGGCAGAGTGGTGGTACTCTTCAAAAGAAATAGGGAAGTTTAGAAGAGAGGTGGATTTTAGGAGGAAACATGAAGCATTGTATTTTAGACATTTTGAGTTTGAGATGCCACTGAGACATACAGGGCAGCTAGGTGGCACAATGGATAGAGTGGTGTGAGAAAGACCTGAGTTCAAATTCTGTCTCAGACACTCACTAGCTGTGTGATCCTGGGCAAGTCATTTAACCCTATTTGCCTCAGTTTCCTCATTTGTAAAATGAACTAGAGAAGGAAATGGCAAACCACTACAGTATTTTTGCCAATAAAACTCCAAATGGGCTCACAAACAGTTGGACACAGATGAAAATGATTAAGCAACAACAAAAAAAATGAGACATCTGATTATGAATGCCTAATAGCTAGTTGGTGATATGTTGGAAAAGAGAAACAAAGAAGCATTTATACAGTACCTACTGTGTGCCAAGCATTGTGACAAGCACTGTTTACAAATATTATTTCATTTAAGACCCACAACAATTCTGTGAGGGAGATGATAGTATTATCTCCATTTCACATTTAAGTAAACTGAGGCAAACAGTGATTAAGCGACTTGCCCAGAGAACCATAGGTAGCCAGTGACTGAGGCCAGAATTCAACAAAATCTTCCTGATTCCAAGCCCAGTGCCCTATCTACTGCATCACCTACTGCCTATGTAACAGTAGCTCAACAAAGAAACTCAGGCTAGATATATAGATAGGAAAGTTATCTACATAAAGATGATAATTAAATCTTTGAGAGCTTTTGAGATCACCAAAATAGTGGTCATAATCATCCAAGGCTGTCCAAACTTTCATATGTTTTATATGTGATCCTTGAAGAAAAGGTTAAGAATAAAATGTCATCATGAAAAATATTGGTTAAAGGTAATCAGGAGGCCTAAAACAACACCAAAGAAATATGGATATGCTAACTGATAGTAATAAATTAAGTTTTAAATTTTTTAGAAATATAAATTTAAGTATTAATTTTTTTAGAAATATTATTGTAGCCCTTTGTTATTAACACTAGCTAATTCTGCCTACAACTCTTAGTCAAATTGATGACTTTTGTTTTACAGGATACATATCACTTCCTAGATGTCCTTAGGCATAGGCAACATAAGCAATCACACAATGCCTCTGGCTTATTGGCATTTTCCATTTCTTCCTTTTCATCAAGCAATATGTGACAGAGTGCAGCAAAATGTAGCCCTAGGTCTGACTACTTGATCAACAAACTGAACCCATAAGGGGTCCTTATACACTATAAGCTATTAAGTATCTAAAAAGAGGTCAAAGCAAATTTGGACAAAGTCTCTGGAGAAATAGAATTTGCCTGATTGCTTCCAGTCATTTCTCTAAGTAAAAAGTAGACATTTAACGGGCCAATCATTTAACCAATTCAGCTTAAAGTTGTTGAGTTTCTTAATTAAATTAAATACTTGCTATTTTGAGGATTCAATCCATTTGCACCTGTTTTTAATGCTCTCTTTTGGTTGCCTAGATAAGGAAGCACAGTGTTGAATAAGTTAATGAAGAATTATGGCACTATGCTTGTCTCTGATACAAATGTGTGTATTTGTTAGATGGCCAAATGTTCTGGCAGCACTCACTGTACATCTGAGCAAGTTAGTTCTAAGGAGTCAGCCTGAACCTTAACCCTCTCCTTTAATTCCCCGCTTCTTCAGGGAAAACAAAATCATAGAGAGGAATTAGTCACTTCAAAGAAGCAGGGCACCAGTTTGTCAAGGACATGAGCATCCGTCTCAGAAGTGTTCGTAAGGAAACAAAAAGATCACTCTAGATTTGGGGCTGTTCAACTTGTAAAATCTCATAAAGAAGTCTTCTGATCAGATATTCAGGTATCTCTCAATTTATGGAATTTATCTCCATTCAGTGTGATTCAGTTAAAGTCAAAACATTTATTACATGCCAATTATGTGCAAAGTATGGTGCTAAGTGAGAGGATGCAAAAATTACAACAATAAAAAAAATACAGGTCTCTTCTTTCAAGGAGTTTACATTCTTCTAGGGAAGATATGTCACATAAACAGGTAAATAAATATGAATTAGACAGCAGAAATAAGGAAAAGTCTGATTGTCAGGAAGAACTTGAAATGAAACAAGAGCTGGGGAGGTACAGAAAGGAACACAAACGGAGCAATTTGCTATTACCTTGTTAAACTGATATCGATACAGATATATAGTTATAGATGCTACCTGACTGTAACAACTTCTGGCAAGGCAATGGATGACCATGTAGACCATGGGATTTGTAGTCCTTCTAGCTTGAGAAGAAAAGAAACTAATGGAGATCAGATTTTACATGGGAGGTTGGAGAATTTTCATGTAGAGAGTATAGAGAGAGGTTTTTAGGAAAACAAGAAGACAGAAGAAATAGTGGTTGCACCATGGTAGCAGAATGATTATGTTAGCCTGTGTCTGTGAGATTTGCAGATCCCTTCAGAAACATGAGAAATGACTTCCAAGTGGATAAGCAGAGAGGTGTGGCACTGGGTTTTTATCACTGGCTCTTCTTAGTCCATTAGTAGGAGCACTGAGGGAAAATCAGACACATTGAATGGAGGTCTCCAACCTTCTCCTGCTTTCTTTCTCTTAATTATGTTTGGATTTTTATGTTTTTAAAGAATACATTTGCCAGATTTTATTTCTCATAAACCTATGGTCTATCCTGTCCCTATGTTGCCTTGTCTCCCTCTGCTTGTGGGAGGAGCTCTAAGAACCCCCCAGGAGAAAGGGACCTTTCCCAGCACAAGACTGGGAAATTAACTTCCAGTCCAATGTTAGAAAATTAAGCTCTCTAATTGGGGTCATAGCATGAGCCATTTCAGAACCACAAGCAGAATTACCATGAATATGAGGCACATTTTAAAAGGTACTCCATAGACATGAGGCTAATATATGTAACATAGATGATTGATAGTTAATAGATAATCTTTTAAAAACTTCCTGTATATGGCAATTCATTTGCTTTATACTCTCCTTTGCCTGTTGTTCTCTGTATCATAAAATTAAATTTGCAATATGAGAGAAAGAGAGAGACAGAGAGAGAGGCAGAAACAGAGACAGAGACAGAGAGAGAGAGGAGATAGAGAGAGACAGAGACAGAGAGAGAGAGGAGATAGAGAGAGACAGAGACAGAGAGAGAGGAGATAGAGAGAGACAGAGGGGATAGAACTAGCAAGATGGGGATGGGGAGGGGGAGGAGTAGAACTGACTAAGCAGGTGATTGGAAGGTTAGTGCCTCAGTTCCAAGACATCCTTCACTTTCCTTGACTACCATCTAGGACCAAAGATTCATCATCCACCTTCCACTGCCTGCATCGCTCCCTTTCCACCTCTTGCTCAGGGAATTATAATCAATTGAACATTACTATTAGTATTGTTGCCTCATGGACAATCTTTGGTCTTATTGCTGCACTTGGAATTCCTGAGCAGAAACTCCTTTCCCTAGACACACAGCACACCACTTCAATACTCTTCATCTCAGCCTCATACTTCCTGTGTTCCACTGCACTCTTCCGGTGCTCCCTCTGACACAGTCTTTCTATGGTGAACAAACTGTCCTTCATAATAGACATGTGTCTTCCTCCTGGAAAATTATTTTGTAAATATTTGATTTTGATTTCCTACATACATGCAGCTTCCAGACAATAACTCTTCCTTGACGTCAAGGACGATTCATTGTGTGTGTCCCCAACACCCAGCAGAATTCCCAGTACACGGTAGATGCTTTATATATATGCTTGTTGAAATTAACTCAACTGAATTGAAATGAAAAAACAGAAATAAGAAGGGAAAGTATTCTGGGTATGAAAACAAAAGCATAGAAGCTGAAAATGGAGAAGTCTTATATAAGGAATACCAGGTAAGCCATTTTTGTTGGGCTAATGAGTGTACAAGGTGGAGTGATGTGATGTCAAGCATAGGTTAGATCAAAATTGGAAAAGGCTTTAAGTGCTATTGAAGTTGGTGAATGACTGAATGAGGAAATTTAGTCACTTCTTTTTAAAATTTGAAACGACTGAGTACCTTAGCCCTTTTGAAAGCAATATTTTTAGAACAGAATTATTGTCATAACGCAAATCAAAATGAACTAGTCCAACTCCATTTTCAAGATGTGATGACCTTGCAAGACCCTTGGGAGGGATTTTATTTTCCCCTTTGTACAGCATTGCCCAGTTAATTTGGCATGTTAGGAGTATTTTGCATCATGGAAGAATGATAAGAACACTGACTTGAAGTCATAATACATCAATTCAAACCCTGGCGCTGCTACTTACATCCCTGCAACCTTCGGCAAATCGGTTAGCCTCTCTGGGCTTCAGTTTCTTTGTGGGTAAAATGAAAGGGTTAGGCTACATGACCTCTGAGGTCCCTTTCATTCTGTAAATCTATGATATTCTGATCTTATGATCCATCCAAAACACATGGGATTTTCCCAGTTGAAAAATGGTCACATGATATGAGCAGGTAATTTTCAGAAGAACAAATCCAAACTATCAATAGCCATTATTTTTTAAAATATGCAAATCATTAATCATTAGAGGAATGCAAATTAAAGGAAAACATATTTTACTTCAGACCCACCAGATTGGCAAAGACAACAAAAATGAAAAATGACAAATATTGGAGGTACATGGGAAAACAGGTAATTTACTCTATTATTGGTGGATCTGTAAATTGATCTGGCCATTCTGGAAAGAAATTTGCAACTATTCCCAAAAATTTACTAAGTTACTATAAAGTCTATGCATACCCTGTATCACCCTCCCAAAGACATCAAAGAAAGAGAAAAAGGGTCATTTTGTACAAAATTATTTGTAGCAGCTCTTTCTGTGGTGGCAAACAAATGTAAATTAAGGAGGTAGGGCAACATCTGGAGAATGTATTTGAAAGCAATATAATACTGATACTCCATAAGAAATGATGAAAATGACTTGAGAAGATTTGTGTGATTCAGGATGAAATTATCAGAACAATTTGTACAATAACAACAGTAGTATTAAAACAAAAATAAAAAATCTTTGAAATACTTAAGAACTCTGATCAAAGCAATGACCAGTAATGCCTCCAAAAGACTACAATGAAACATACTATCCACTTCCTGTCAGAGAGATGATAGACTCAGGGTTCAGATGGAGAAATATACTTTTTAGGACATGGCTAATATAGGAATTCATTTTACTTAAATATGCATATTCATTACATGGATTTTTATAGGATAAAAGGTCAGAAGAGTGGAGAAAATAGCTATTTGCTATAAAAATTAAATTAAAAATAAAACAGATTTTCAATGGTACAAATAATAATAGCCGACATTTGTATAGAACTCTACAAACATTGTCTCCTTTGATTGTCACAACCACAAAACATGGCAATTCTATAGGTATTCTTATCCTTGTTTTACAGATAAGGAAACTGAGGATCAGGAAAATCCAGTGGCTCGCCTGTGGTCATGCAACAAGTAAGCTTAGAGGTAAAATTTGAACTGGGGTCTCTTTGGGCTCCAGATCAGCATCCCTTCTTAGTATCACTCTGTCACTTCATTCCTCAAATCCAGAATTTCCAAGTCCACTGTCACAACTTCTAGTTCTAAAAAATAATTTCTACTTAAGGGGAATGTGTTGTGAAACACTTCACATTTTCCACTTCTCATCACAAGGTGAATACTGGATTACATTTAAGTCTGGGAAATCTTTGAATCCTGCCTGAAGGAGGTTATCAAAGTTGTAGGTCAATGGCCTATTTGAAAGTGACAAATATATCTTAATAGCTATAGACTACCTGTAACTAAAGGTTAATCTTTACTCAGATGCCTATAATTAATAGTTGCCTAAAACAGGAAGACAATATCAAAAATAAAAGAGATTAAAATATTTGGAAGAAATTACTACATTAATAACCATACAAGATTAAAAATCACTGCTAGGTTATGCCATATGAGATTATGTTAAAAACATAATATATCTGAAATATTCTTCAGAAAAAATTCATAAAGCTTTAAAGATTGTTTCTGATGAATATCACAACTTCCTTATGAAGTAGCTTCTATTAATCATTGTTCTTATTTACCAGGGAAACAGACCAGACAGTTCAAATTACTACTGTACAGGCACAGTCTCTGCTGGGGCTATGTAGTTTTTTCATAAAATGAGACAGTGAAAAATTTTAGTTCTTTGTGTATTTCATCTCTTTTTTTCTCTTCTCTGACTGACATATAGACATTTCGAAGCACAAATCTACAAGTACTATAAATGCCCCTGTTCAGCAACTCAAGCCTCCTAGTTCTTGTATATATTCATTTAAAGTTGTTCTGGAGCTGTGTGTGTGTGGTTACATAATTTGTATTGCTATAAATCTTATTTATTGTTCTACTAGAAACTGCTAACAATTTGAAAACAATGAAGAAGGGTTATATTTTTTTCTATAATTTCCTATGGTCCCTCTCACAAAGCTCTGGTCCCAGTGGTGACTGAATTATTGTGAGTACCTGAAGTTTCATGGATTTAATGGATTTGGAACTTCTACTCATTTTTAAATGACTTTTATAATGGGATAAAGGGGAGATACCCCATGTCATAAGAGCTGCCATTTTGAAAATGGAGGTTTGAGTAAGCTTTGATTTGGGGGTCCAACCTATTTATTTACCTAGGACATAATTTCATATGCACATGCTTTGTCAATTATATATCTACAAGTCAATTCTTATTTATCTGAAGATAGCGTATTCATGTTTTGTTATATGTTTGCCTTGAATAGCTGGAACCTCCACAGAATCCCTGCTCCAGTGTTCTACTGTGGCACGGAGGTAACCATGGTTTCTTTTATATTCCCCTGACACTCATCTTCTGATTCCATCCCCTTTTGATAGAGATTTCCCTGGTGGCTAGATCTCAAAGTGTAACAGCCTTCTTCTACTCTGGGCAATTCATATTCACCACAAAAGTCTCTTTCCAAAGTACCTTTTGAGGGACAGAACTGACTCCAATTAGATGTTAGACTCGTTCCCTGGGGCTTAGCAGAGTCCCACACAGCCACTGTCCTACTGCAGTTTCTTTCCTCTGTTCAGGTTTTGGTCTGAGCTCTTTTGTATTACGGAATTCAACTGAGATCCTTTCCCAACTAAGACAATCGCACATTGTGGGAAAGGGGAAATAATGAAAGGAGAAAATATAGTTGAGCAAAAGCCCCAGAGCCATCTTCTATTAGCCCACTTTCCTATCTATATTTGGGGAGGAAGGGGGGAAAGATTGCTGAGTACGTCTGTAAGTGGTTAAGGATTAGCCTTCTCTGATGTTAGTTTGAGTTATGACCTCACGGGGGCTCTTAGCGTCCTACACAATCAGCTGACATTGTTTATCTCATGCATATTTCCTATTGCTGAGAGATTTAAGAGAATACAAAGATTAGAAAAACTATCTAGTCCTCCATCTTTTTTATCATGTGACCCTGATGGTGGCTTCTTAAAGACTTTGCCACATATACAAATACTGGAAGGTTCTACCATGCTGAATAAAAGAAACTATCTGCTGCCTGGGGACCACTAAGAGCAGAGAGATCCCAGATGGAAAGTTCTTAGCCATGAAATTGATGCAACAAACAAAAAGTACAAAATAAGCTTCATTTTTATGTGGCTTCTTCTGTATCTGAAGTAATGCATCCAGAAGGGTGTTAATGTGTTCAGCATAAGCTCCCTTTGCTAATGATCCCTCTAGCTGCATTCCCTACCAAGGTATAATTGAGATAAAGCAATTACCACAAAAGGGAGAACAAAATAGCCCAGAAAGTATTTTGGTCAGCAAACACTGAACTCCTTGCCAAGCAAAGAGGCATGGTAACCAATGAACATACCAGTTAACCACAGAAATGTATTTGCTAAACAATGTAGAAGAAGAATATTAGAAAATTACAATTGGCATTGCTATATGCACACAAAACAGTGAAACAGTAAAAGGGAAAATAAGTCTACAGAAAGCTTGGCATGACACTCAACTAAAGTAAATCATACCAAATATATTTATAGATGAAATGAAAGGAGAGCAATAAACCTGAGAGCGAAACAAATCAGTCAGCATTGCTACAGAAAGCTTTTTTCATCATCACTAGAAACAGAACCAACACATTTGGAATAACTTCAATCCTCAATGTGCTACATGAGAAAAATAAAAATGGCAGTGAAGAAGATGGAATGAGCAACAGAATCAGATGAAATATACACTGAAGAAATATTGACAACAATGCACTTACTCATACTGAGTTATTGATTTTCAAAGTAACTGGAGTGCCAAATAATTAGGGAAAAAATATACAATAGTATAACAGAAAAAGAGTCAGTTGAGAAGACCTCAATTAACTACTATCTGCCCACATGATTATTTTCTCATCTTTATGAAAAAAATAAAGAATGACCTTCAAATATTATGAAATATATACTTGATGAAATTTGAGAAGGGAATGGTCTTTCACAAATGACATTCTGCATGCAGAGTATTACATGAACCTGGAATAGCATTCCCCATGAATTGTGAGGTCCTCTACATAGTTCTCTGTTTATGACAAGGAGTTAATTTCCTAAGACCCCAGAATACAACAGAACTTGCTCAATAACATCTATCACAACTCAAAACAGATAGATTTAAAAATCCACAGAGTAAAAATGAATAGATGAAGTGTGACAATTGACATGGCCCATCAGTACCTAGATCTTGTACAGGTACTAAGGAACTCAACCCAGAATTAAAGATTTGAAAAACTGTGCAGCATTTAGGGGCATTCCATACTGCTTCCTGGTTCACTGAAGAGTGAAAACTTTTTAGTATTACCATGCTTCCTATATGGGCCATAAAGCACAGAACACCACAATCCCCAAAGACTCAAAATTACAGGTAATTTAAAAATCAATGGAGTGATTCCTGGTGGGTATAAGTGGTCTGCAGGCTATTACAAATGACAGTGTGTTCAAGTGGTACAAAAGATATCAGGCAAGTATATATGATTGAAAAAAAGAGATGAGAAAGTAATATAATGAATTGTGTGTAGTCCAAGTATTACATTAGTACGAAGTTTTAAGAGGGATCAACCACCTGAAACTTTACCCCAGAGCGCTGAGATATAGAAAGTATAAGGTTTTAGCACATGTCCTCATTCAGCAGCATAGAAACACTTAGCAACCAACTATAGAGCCTAGAACCTAGTTAACAAGAAAAATTTATTGAAATAAGAATCTCATTAATAATATCCATCTGTGAGTCATAATAACAGTTCACCACCACTACCTCCTTTGCTCTCATCTGAATTTGTCCCCATTTTTTCTTATATTTTTTTCTGGTAATAAATTACAAAATTGGCTTGAGGACATATGAAGTGCTGCTTTCCCCAGGCACTAAAATAGCTCTTTATGTTTTTTCTTATCCATAAAATCTGACAAACTCTAGATCAGGAGGTTCTTGCCTGAACTTTTTTAATATCTATTTTAATAATTCTATTTCAATATAGTTTGTTTTGTAATCCCATTATTTTATTTAATGATTAAAAAACATTATTCTGATGAGTTCATAGACTTCTAAAAATTGCCAAAATGGTCTATGACACAAATAAGGTTAAGAACTTCTGCTCCATGGAGGATTTGTAAGAGAACAGGGAAGGGAGATAACATCCAGGATGTGAAGGAACAAATGCACTTAAATCTGTATTGCTGAAGAAATTATGTACATGCATGAGGTCATAGATCCATGGATGATATTAGGGCAAATCAACACCATAAATCCTTATAATATCCAACCTATCTTGCACATTTAAGAGGCCTATTACATCAATGCATAAAAAGGTGAAGTTTTTGTATTTAAATACTTGTTTAAAGTGTCTACAATTTTCATCTTTATAGCTTATATTTATATAACACTTTAACACCTATAAAACACCTTATGTACATTATTTTATTTGATTCTCAAAACAATTATGTAAGATGAGTGGTATTATTATTCCAATTTTTCAGGGAAACAGAGGCTGAGCACTTATTAAATGTGTGCCCTAGGGATACACAGTATTTGAGGCAGAATGCCAACCTAGATCTTTTACACCACATTACCTCTCAGTGTCATAAACACTAATCAAGTGGTTGTGCCCCAGCTAAGGACTGACACTAACAAATTAAAAGGAGAATAATTCCTTAGCAAGATCTATGGTGATGAACAGAAAGGTGAACATATTTTGAAGGACTAACCGAAAAACAAAATAGACAGACCTGAAAATATTCCATCGTTTATAAGCGAAGTTAAACATCTTTTCCTGTTCAATACTGTATATGTTCTTACCAAAGGAAAAAGATAAAGTATTTCTGTAACAGATGACTGACACTCAATAATACCATTAGAATTATGTCTTGGCTGAGAGTGAGACACTTGAATCTTCTACAGTTAGACTTACCAAGAATTTCCATCATATGGCTATTTCTGCTACAAGGTGTCTACATGCTAGCTTTCAACTCTGCTATAGAGACGATAAACAGCCTATATAACTGCTTCCTTGCCACAGGAAGAAAATGACTGAGCTGCTGGTATTTTCTCAGATGGGATGAATATTTAAGACAGCTGTGCTGAACAGAATGCCTAAAAAGTCTGTAGCTGTTGACCTTATGAAGTATACCCATTGGCCACAGTAGAACTATTTTCTATTTCAGCAGCAAAAATTGACACAAGAATAAATTCACGTTGTGACACTAGCTATTCTTACAACTTTTCGGGGAAAACTGATTCCACAGTATTTTAACTCTCCTATTTATCCTATGATTCCATCACATATAATGTTCTATCAAATCTTCCAGATAGCTTAGTGCTGTTTTTACTAGACTTTGATTTTTAAAGTGATACCAGTTATAAACTGGGAGAAAAAATTATGGTATCAACAGAAAATAGAAGTTTAAGAACTTAAAATACCATGAACATTTTTTTTTCTTAAAGCAAAATTTTCTTAATTTCTTATAATCAGCCTGAGATCAGGATGCCTACAAATACTCAAAGGCATAATTCTACCTCAGCTATTTGCAAAATAATAAAAATGCAAGGGAAGGCAATAGTTTCAGTAATGTATGCCTGGCCCTTGATGCAGATTTTGCCTATTTCCAGTATCTATTCCATCATCTGTGTGTGTGTGTGTGTCTTCATCCTTCATTGCCAAAGAAGACCATCCCATCAGAAAAATGATGACATGACTTGCACTTGACTTTGTTTTGAGTAAGGAAGGGCTGTGCAGATTACCAGCCTCACCTCTCCTCCAGAGTTATCTGAATCCAGTGACCAGATATTCATCAGGATGACTGGAGATGACCCAGGATGAGGCAATTAGAGTTAAGTGACTTGCCCAAGGTCACACAGCTAGTGAGTGTCAAGTGTCTGAGGTGAGATTTGAACTCAGACCCTCCTGACTCCTGCACTGATGCTCTATCCACTGCACTACCTAGCTGCCCCATCATCTCTATGACCCACCCCTGAACCACTAGTGAGTGAGTAATTGTTCAAGTCCACAAAATCTTCCTACCTGAACATGACCCCTAATATCTTGAGATTGAACAAAAGAGAATCTGATAAGAGGGTAAAGTGCTCAGAGAAGTTACCATCTGAAATGTAGCTTCTGAACTAAACCGGCACTCATTCTAGAATTCTTTGCCTTATTTTCATTACAGTGAACCCAATAATGCTCAGGGCCTACTATGAAATAATATGCCCACATATTTCGCTAGAATGAGATCTCATAGATTTTTGGGGGCCACACAGTAACAACAGCTACCCCCCAGTGACTGATGAGAATAGGAGAGGTGCTACAACATTGGAGACAGGCAAGTACTGTCACGTCTTCAAAAAGAAAAGAAAGTCTTCAAATTACAGTTAAGTAAGCTTGTGACAATTCCTGGTGAAATTCTATAATGTATTATTATTAAAGTAGTGGTTTCTGGGCTATTAGAAATGGTAGAAGTGATCACAAAATACCAGTATGAATTAAGAACAAATATTAGATTTACTTTATTTCTATTTTTAACAATTACCAGATTTCAGCAAGACCCTTGAAAAAGTCTCTCATTATGTCCTAGTGACCAAAATGTTATGAAAAGAATTGGATTATAGATTTGGAGTTGCTCAATGACCAAATGGGACTGGTAGGAACCTCTAGTGGAGTACTATAGGACTCTGTTCTTTGAACTGCTCTGTTCCACATTTTTATCAAAGAGTTCTGATGAGGAGGAAAATGGTAGCTGAATAGAGTTCAAAGGACAAAAAGGGCTGAGCATGTTTGTGGAAAGATGGAAATTACCAATGTTAGGGGGTGGGGGAAAATATGAGACATTGCTAGAGCAATGTACTGGAAGAGACAGTAAGGAATAAATCATAGGTACAAATGGGATTATAGCCTTCCCAAGTAATATGAATTTTTCTTCTTTTGTGACCAGAGCAAGGAAAAAAAATGATAAGTTTGCTGAGAAAGCATGAAAAGTGGAAGATTGTAGCTGACATATGGCCTCAATCTCTTCAATAAAGTAGAATGCTAGGTTATCAATCAAACAAACATTTCTTAATCAACTGCTATGTACTGGGAGCTATGGTAGGAGACATTCCCTCTCCTCATGGAGTTTATGTTCCACTGGCAGAATACAAGATTTACACATATAAATATAGAATATATGCAAAACTAACATGCAGTGGCTAGGTGTGGAACAAACAACTGGAAGAATCAGGAGGTAGAAGCTGAACTTAGCCTTGAGGGGACCTAGGGATTCCAAGAAGAATTCCAAGAGGACAAAGGAGAGCATTCTAACAAAGAATAGATTATGCAAGTTTGGAGGAAGATGGTGGAATGCTGTGGATGGAGGAGAGCAAGGTCAGTTTGTCGAGACAGGAAAGGAAAATGGTGAGTAGTCTACCTGGAAATATAGACTAAATGGGATTGTGAAGGGGATAGATGCAAGAGATATTGGTCATATAGAATTGATAAGACTTGCCAAATGATTGGATGTGGAGGGTAAAAGAAAATGAGGAACCAAGAATGACTCATAGGCTACAAATCTGGGTACTAGAAGAATGGTGGAGCTAGAGAAGTTAGGAGGAGGGCCATATTCAGGGGGAAAGATCATCAGTCCTGTTTTGAACATGTTGACTTTTTTGTACTTATGGAAAAGCCAGGAGGATATGTCAAGCAAGCAATTGGAGATGTGGGATTGAAGGACAGGAGAGAGTTAAGAGCTGTATCTATAGACCTGGGAGTCATGGACATAGAGATGATAGTTTAATTCGGGGGATCAGATAGGATCATTAAGAGTGTATGTAGGCAGAAAGGAGCGGGTTAGGACAAAATCCCACAACAAAGTCCTATGATACATCTACAGATAAGAAGTAGGATATAAATAATGAACATGCAAGAGAAAACCAAAAGGATTGATCTAAAGGTAGGAAGAGAAGTACAACATAAATATAACCATGAAAAGCCAAGGAAAGAATACCCAAAAGGAAGAATGGTCAGTAGAGTCAAAGTCAAGAAGGATGAGTACTGAGAAAGGTATTGGATTTAGCAAGGTCATTGGTGACCTTGAAGGAGGGAAGTTCAGTTAAGTGTTGGGGATGAAAGGAAACCATATTGCAAAGGGATGAAAATAAGTGAAAGGGTAAGAAAATAAAGCTAAGGAAGGTGGATATCTGGCTACGAAAGAAAGAAGAGTTATAGCTTGATAACAAGAGCATAATGTAGGCGTAAGCAGTAGTAATAAGGTTGGTGGTGAGAGGAGAGAAGATAAGGTTTTAAATAACTCCTGCAAAGAATAAGATCATCAATTGATCACAGTAGAGTAGAAGGATTATTAAGAAATTAACAGTCCTGCTGAGTTTATGTACCATGAATTTGCAATGGGTTGAATCACTTAAATTTCATGGCTCTTCACCAACATTTAACAGCTATTGGCGCTACAGCAGAAAAATCAATAGGCAGAATTCACCGAGGGATGAACATGAACAAGTCAAAAATAGCATCAGGGATACTGGGAATTCTGGTGCGCTAGAGAATGAAACAATAGAGAGATGATCTATAGAATCGATTGGTATAAACGATTATACTAAACAATTTCTGAGGTCCCCCTACTTCTAACTTTCTATGATTCTAATATTTTATTCTTGAACCATCTGGTCTCAGGTGCAGGAGAGAGACAGCGCTAGACTTAGAGTCGGGAAGACCAGAGTTCAAATTGGACCGTGGACACTTGCCATGTGAACTTGGGCAAGTTACTTAGCCTTGGCTGTCTCAGTTTTCTCCACTATAAAATATGGGTGATAATCACACCTGCCTTCCAAGGTTGTAGTCGGGATGGAATGAGAATATTTGTAAAGCAGTAAGCACAGTGCCTAGTACACAGCAGGCATTGAAAATGTTTATTTATTCACCTTCATTTCTTAATTCTTTATTTTTATGGTAATAGTCCTACAAGATAGTCTGACTGGTCTGCCATAAATAAGAAATATTCTCTGATCCCTTGGGAAAGATTTATTTTATTCTTTGCTCCTTTCCAATTATCAAGGTCCTATTTTACATCAACTCTCTCCCCACCCAAAACATGGCTAATAGTATTGCAATACCTTTCACCATTTTGTTAAGTCAATGGGATGCACAAAACTATTCTTTCTAGTATATTGGAGTAATTTATTTTGTTTGCCATTTTTTAACTTCTCTTTAACTTTTTCCCTCAACACTTTAGTCTGGATTTTCAGACATAGGTCACACATAATTTGCTCCAAGTATCTTAGTCTAGCTGATTTTCCCCAAAACAGTAGAAAATAAAGAAAAAAAAGAAGCATTAAAAGTCCCTTCCTTTTCACAGTCATTCATCAGTTGATGGTTTGGCACATACAAAATGGGAAAGACTATACAGTTTCTTTATTTGACCTTTGTTGCTTCTTTCTATTTTAGGTTGGAAAAAATTTTAGGAGTTTGGGGGAGGGAGGGTGTTAGAATCCATTCAGCATGCCATAAATTCAGCAAGACACAAAACGACAAAGGCAGGCTTCTAAAATCTGTGGAGCTTATATACACCTAAGTTTGTCTCTTCTCCCATCCCTAGGTTTTTAGGTTAGCAATAAACTGTATTAAATTAGAATGGCAATAATATTTATTAATTTATTTTTTCTAGTCATGACAGAGATGTGAATGGAATGAAATATATAGAGTGGAAACAATGTATGGAGGGAAAACAAGTAAAATCCCTGAGGTACTTATTTAGTATACTGAAGAAGCAATTTATCAGGAACAAGGTGACTTCTTGGCATAGGCCAAATCTCAAGTGCCTTGTAGAGAGGACAGATGGGATCTATGGTCACTTTAATTAGTACCCTAAATCATGGCATTCACCATTCTTCAAAAGATCCCTGGGTTTGTCCATTGGTACTACCATCATTAGCACAGACGGCAATCCCTATATACCTTAGTAGATTGTCTTCATTAAGTTGCTACAGCACAAAAGGAGAGGGAGTTGTTCCAAAGAGTCACATTGTCATTCAGTGATTGCAGTGATGGAAAAACAGATGTCATTGGAAACAGCAAAAGTGTATAGCCTTTGTGGATAGCAAAAAGTTGGTGACTCCAACAAGCAGTAGAATGACTACCCTACTCACAGACTCTAAACCACCCAGAATTCAAACTTCTATAGGGATTTTTAAACAAAAAAGAGGTAGTCAATATGTATGTTAAAATCCCTTAATATAAGGTCACAGGTTGAGGAAGAAAGGACGATTGTGAACTACTGGGCTAAGGGTAGTCATGAAAACTAACAGAGGAGAAGATTAAGAAATGAAGGTAGAGGGACAGAAAACCAACTTTGCTTACTTTATAATTTACAAAATATTTACTGTGGGGGTAATTGATGTGCTACAAAAAAAAATTAAGCTTAGTCTTAAAGAACCCTGATACCATATTTCATTTGTTTTCTCTTTCTAAAACAAAGTTGACACTCTCCTAGGATAATCCCATCTACCTTCATAATATCTGTTATAGTAAGTCCCGAATTTGATGTAAAATGATACAAAGGGATTAAATTTATCCAACTTCATATTTGGTTAATGGTTGTTTCTGGAATTGGAACCCACCAAAATCTCTTTATTTCTATCCAAGTGTTTGCTTTTCTGCTAGACCAGTGATTACAAATTGTTTGGCCTTCAGGACTTCATGGATTGGCATAACTATGGAAAATCATAACGTACCACAATAACACAAGAAAAGCAGAGTAGGAAGAGTGAAGTAACCTTAATGAAAGCCTATTCTCATCCCCACAAGTAATTTCTTGAGTTCTCTGACCTCCTTCAGTCTGGCCACATTGGCATCATACTGGTGGTATAGAATGAAAGCAGAATCATAGTATGAGGAGATGAGGAGTCAAAGTCAGAACATGTAAACAACGCATCAAATACAACTTCCTCCAATGTCAAGATCTTTACATCCAATTCCATTTTGAACTTCTTCTGTAATTATGAGACCAATCACTATTACTTCAGATAGCTTGAGTCCAATTTCTAGTAACTGATGGGTGAATGACAAAAAAAAAAGAAAATCAGACATAGAAAAGCTCCTAAAGTGAAGATTTATATCTGAAACTTATCTAACATCTCAACATATTTCCCATTGGTTAGAAATTTCACCAATGATAGACAATGCTTTTTCAAAATTACTTAATATTGTATGTTTGGGGTTTGGTTATTTCTAATTTTATTTCACCTACATTCAGATAAAAACAGTTTTTGGTCCAGATGTCCTATGATAATACTTATCCTTTGTTTTATTTTAGTTCATAGTTTATCCTTACGGATGTCCCATAAAGGGATGTGGGATCTTGAAGGTTATACCAGAACATCACAAGTTCTGACAGGTCCCGTTAACATGAAAAGCCTTTGACTCTGAGTCTGAGGATAGGTTGTTGATGATCTGTTGTCTGAGGACCAGCCTAAGTGTGGAGAAGCTCATCACCAGAAGGTTGGCCCTGAGGGGACAAACGTTTTGGCCAGGCAATTCATGAAAACTGTCTCGTAAGACATAGAGAGATTCCAATCTGCAACAGTGTACTGAAGAATATTATTTTGAGCCACAGAACTCATGTTTATAAATGAATATAACTATATTATCATAATAATACATTTTGTCCCCTGAGGGAACTCAGAAAGAGGTTGGATCATGTCTTCCATCTGCCCCAAAGCAACACCTTCCATCTGCACCAGCACAAGGCAACTTCCACCTCCTGCTACCAGTCAATCTCCCGATTCTGATGTGGCACAAAAAAGAGCAAACTTCCTTTTGACCTCAGGCCTCCCATCTCCTGCTGTTTCTGTCCCCTGAGGAAAGAGGAAGAGGAAAGTCAGTGATGAATGGGATTTATCTCTCCTGCTTTGCAGGTTCAACTTCTCCCTCTTGCTATGATCTCCAGTCTTCCAAGGGAACAGGATTGTTGAAGTGGGATCTCCCCCATTTAACCATGTTCCAGGATGAACTCCAGCCTCTTTTGAGAAGGGGAAGAGTGTCTTCCACTAAGTGATCAACATTCTTACATCCCTCTACTTGCTCAAATAATCCCATTCCAGTGTGTCTCCTTTAAAACATTTCCCTTCTGTCATCTGCCCTTTATCACTTATTTTCCATCTTCCCCTATTACTTCATTCCCTTTTATCTACAGACATGCCCATGTCTACCCCATACTGAGAAAAACTTCACGCAATTCTTCCATCCCCACTAACTATTGTTCTACATCTTTTCTGCCTTTTATGCCTAAACTCCCTGCAAAGGCCATCTAAAATAGGTGCTTCCACTTTCTCTCCTCTCAGTCTCTTCTAAACACCTTACGATCAGATTTCTGACCTCGTTGCTGCACCCAAACCACTCCCTCTAAAGTTCCCAATGATCTCTTGCTTACCAAATCCAATGGCCTTTTCTCAATCTCAATCTCCTTAACCTCTCTGCACCCTTTGACACTGCTGATCACTCTTTTCCTTGATACTTTCTTTTGCCTAGGTTCTCAGGACACTTTTCCATCCTAATTCTCCTCCCACCTAACAGTTCTCTCTCAGTCTACTTTGGTGGATATATAACTTGTTTATACATGTTTGTTTGTTTATTGTCTCCCTCATTAGATTGTTAGCTCCCTGAGGACAAAATTACCTTTTGTCTCTTTTTTACATTCCCAGTATTTGGCACAGTAACTGGTATTAACTGCTTAATAAATGTTTGTTGATTGACTGCTTATCAGTACACACCTACAAACAGCCAAATAAGCTGTGATTTTAACAGTACAGTGAACTTTTACAGTGGAAACTTCATCCACTTCTGCAGATCACAATTAATCTGACTAAATCAGAGAGTTGCCTATGGCACATGAAAGTGAAATGACTTTCTCAGGGTTTTATAGCTATTGTCAGAGGTGGGATTTGATTCCATGTCTTCCTGTCTCCAGATAGCACTATCTACATCATGTCATCTGTTATCACAGTATTTAGTCAATGAATTATAATAAATCAACTCTGCAGAAAATTATATTAAAATGGTTTTGCCTTAGAATTCCACTGGATTTGTACTCAAATATTTTTTTCTGTGCTAAAAAAAACAAAACACAAATGAATAGTGTTTCTATGGATTTATAACAAAATCCTCATGAGATTTTACTTCCTTTCCTTCAGGTTCTCAAGGGTAAAATTTTATTTTGTTTTGCTTTTTAAAGTCAGGCTTATTGTTTTCAAATTGCCCAAATGCTTTTCTACCTACTCTGAGCAGATTTTAGGTGGCTGACACCCAAAGTCACTGAAAGAATTTCTTTCTTTACCAAACTGTCAGTTTTGTTGTTAGTATGTGTAGACCCAGTCTCTAAGAAACACTTCTTTCATGAGTTAGTTTACTTTATATACAAAAATGAAGTCGATGACAGCCTAGGATACTAAAACCCAAGAGCCTTGGGAATAGCAATGCTTCTATCCCAGTTCCTTCAGTCATCCTTCTGGGAAACAACTCCTGTGCAGAAGCAGTCCAGCAACTGTTTCTGCAAATGTTACTGTCACAGCGACTTAAGATCTAGAAAAGAATGTTCTTCCTATTATCATTCTTGGTGCTATCAAGTGGTTCAACAACAGAAACTGATATTTTATTGGTGGAAAAGACATTAAAGAAAAGACTATTAACATCTGCTCTGCTGCTGCACCTTAAGGACCATGGAATTTTTCCATCTGACATTGCTAAAATCTTCTATATGTATTGTCTCCCCTTTTAGATTGTGAGCTTCCTGAGAGCATGGTCTGTCTTGATTTTTCTTTTATAACCACAGCACTTAGGATAGTGCTTTGCATGTAGTAAGGACTTAATACATATTTTACTCATTCATTTGACTCATTTTTTCTTTTGCTAAATAATACTTGAATCTCAAAAAGTCATATATTTAGAGCCCTGAAGTACCTCTTGTCAGAAAGAAAGATAACTTCAGTTTGGAGAATGATCTGTGTTCTACTCCAAATGAGTAAATCTATGTCATGGAGTTAGAATCTACAGGCAAAAAGAAGTAGATCCACAACTGTCAACGACTCACACTATTTTTTCCAGATTTGTAACCCTTAACCCATCCAAGGAAGATGGGTGAGAGAGTAAATAAGAGCTTGTATAAAATATTAATCAAGTGATGCAAGCAGCATACTAGAACATTGATAGTAAGTATGTTATAGTAACGTTCAACTACAGAGTCAAAACAGGTTTGACGCACTTGACTAGCAATGTCTCTCCTTTCCAAGGAGCTTTCTACCTGAGGTGCTCTTTATTTCATTTCTTCTTTAGGTTCTAATTTCATTAATTATCCTCTTTTTTTATCTTCAACCCTTCCCTCTCAACCAGCCCCACCTATATAAATATTTGCATCAATTTAACAAAATAAAAAAATAAAATTCAAAACCAGCAGCAGAACTCTCCTTGATCCTGTTACCTTGTCAAGGTACCCACTTATTAAAGAAGCCACATTTCTCTAACCCTTTCAGTCGGAGCATCTTTAAATATTAAATCTATTCAAAGAAAAAAAATTGTCTGGTTGCTTGTTTAAAACTTTTTGGCTGAGTAATCAGGCGAGAGATCTCTCAAGAACAAGCTTTAGTGCAAGGTTTCTATTTTAAATGCCTTTTTTGGACTGTATTTCAGTTCTTTCACATCAGGGCAGGAGAACTCTGGTTGTACAGAAATGTGCTGCTTTATTTTTCATTTTTTAAAAAGGTTAATGTTCAGTCAAAGATACGGGAGCAAGGTTGGGCCTATTTGAATTTTATTCAAACCATTTCTTTCATCTTCAATATCAATTCCCATTTTCAATTACCTAAGCTCAGTTCAAGAGTTAAAATCCCTTGGACTATAGAATTTAAATGGTCAGAAAGATGTCCAAATCACACCTGTAACACTTGGAACCTTATTTAAATTTCCTCCAGAGATATATTTGTAAGCTTAACTCAAAAACAACAAATCGTAGGATCTGATAGAAAAAAAAGATGATTGATTAATGGAAGGGGGGTGGAGAGGGAAAATTTTTTTCTCCCTATTCACAACAAAAATCAGAGAGAATATTCAGAGAATCCACCTGTAGCTTCCAAGGGTTCAAAAATGAGTAAAAATCAATAAGAAATGTGGAATTTTAAAATTATCTTTAGGTTAACAAAAAATATTTTATTTCCATCCACTGAATTATTTATTAAGCAACTATGTGCCAAACACTGTTTTAAGTGCTGGGGATACAAACAAGGCAAAAGGAAGATGCCACTTTTAAGGAGTTTATTATAGTCTAATGGAGACAACATGCCAGCAACTGTGTATAGATAAGAATACAGGAAAAACTGAAGAGAATTAACAGAGAGACTACTGTGTTGATTAACCATTTCTGAGGCTTCATGGTCCCATTTGGTATTTTCTTGGCAAAGATAGTGGAGTAGGGTGCCATTTCCTTCACCAGATCATTTTACAGATGAAGAAACTGAGGCAAATAGGGTTAAGTGATTTACCCAGGATCACACACCTAGCAAGTATCTGAGGCTGGATTTGAACTCAGGAAGAGGAGTCTTCTTAACTCCAAGCCTGGCACTCCATTCACTGCACCACTTAGATGTTTAACAGAGAGAAGGCTCTGATTATTAGAAATCACAAGTAATTTTCCTTTTGGACTGACTTTTTGAGCATGGAAACAGGATCATTAACAGAGATCCTCTTTTATTTCTAAATTTTCTAAGTATCTTTAGTCTAGCAAGGTTAATTTTGGAACCAAAATATAATGTCACATTCTTGGATGTCAAGTTTAGAGTTTGGAACTTATGATTCCACAAAGTTTTAGCTTATTATACATTTTATATTATATATATTATACATATATAATATAAATTATTATATATATTATATATATATAATACTTTAATCTCTCTTTTACCAATTCCATAGCCACCTTTTGTAATACAATACAAAACCTCCACCGTATAAAATTAAAATGTCCTTTTTAAAGTTAAGGATTTCAACCTCTCTTATGATCTTAAAAAGCAATGAGGGCATTCTCTGTTTGTTATTATAGAATTTCAGGGTTGGAAGAACTTCAGAGTTCTACCTAGTCTACTCAGTCTTGAACAAGAGCTCCCTCTACTATGTCCCTGACAAATTGTTATCTGGTCTCTGCTTGGAAACACCTATGGTTAGGGATATGTCACTGACAATGACAGCCATCATTGCTAGGAAGCCTTTCCATCATAGCATCAAGCATAAATTTGATCCTCCAAACCTTCCATCTATTACTTTAAGTTCTCTCATCTAGACACAAGCAGAACAAATCTTATCATTCTTCTGTGCAGTGGCCCTTTAAATATTTGAAGACAGTCGTCATGTTCCTCCCTACAACCAAGCTGTCTCCTGTTCTGTCTGAATAACTCCAGTTCCTTCAACAAATCCTTAAATGACATGACATGATCTCTAGTTCTCTCACCAAGCTGAATGCTCTTCTCTGGACTCAATCTTTGTTCTCAATGTTCTTCCTAAAATTTAGTACCCAGAGTTGAATAGATTATTCTCCATATGACTTGACTAGGGCAAAGTATACCAAGACTATCATCTTCCTTTTTCTAAACACTATGTTTTCTAAACACATGGTGTTTCTAAATACCATCCTTTAATAATGGAGTCTAAAATTATTAGCCTTTTCAATCACTGTATTACATCATTTGATTCAAATAGAGCTTAAAATTCATGAAAAACCCTAATTCTTTTTCACCCAATTTTCTAGTTCATCTTATATTTACATGATTGATGATTTCTTTAATCCAAATGTAGAATATTACATTTACCCCTATTAAATTTCATCATAGTAGTTGTGGCTTTCTGGACCCAAGGAGAAGAAAAATAGTCTAATACCTATTTCAACAATCTTTCAAATATTTGAAAATAGCCATTATCCCTTTCTGCTTCCCCAAGTCTTCATTCTAAACTATCAAACTCTCTATGGATATCAACTAAGTATCCCCCAATAGGTGAGTCTGCTTCTGAACTTTCTGTCATCCATAAATTGACAAGCACTGCTTCATCCAAATTAACAAAAATATTGGACAGCAAAGAATTAATCTGTGGAACACTCCATTGAAATTAAGAGTTGCTGAAAGTCTGCATATAGTTTGATTATAAGGACTTAGGGAGATGAAGAGGAACAGAAATGATACTTTGGACAACAAAAACTAAATCAGTCAATTGGTCAATGAGCATGTAATTGCCAACAAGGGCTAGGCACTGTGACTAAACTCTGGAAACACAAAGACAAAAGTCCCTGTCTTTATGGGGCTTACCTTTTAATGTGAGTAAGTAAATGTTAGGATCTATCAAGCCATCCTAGGTAGCAAATATCTTTCCTCCCTTCTCATCTCAATGATACCTTTACAAGAACATTCTATACATGAATTGAGAGGGTGCTTGATGAAACACCAGAAGAGAATAAAGACTTTTGTAAATTATTTTCTACATCTGACTAGATCCTGCCGTATTTCTTGTGGATTTTTTTTGAAAAAGCATTTACGAACAAAAGATATCTTTGAAGACCCTTCTTAGAGACGTTTCCCCACACACATATCAAAATAATATGTAACTATAATGATGTGATTATGGATGTAATTGTTCAGTGACCCATTAAGAATGCACATCAATCAAGGCATAAAACAGGGAGATATACCTTCCAAGATCTTCACCAATGTTGTGGAACAGGTCCCAGACAAAGTACAAACTAAACATAGATGGATAGGTTCTCTGCTTTCAGATAACATTGTACTGATAAAATAAGCCCCTACAAAGTATCCTCAGTGAAATCTACAGCAATGCCAGAGATTGATCTAATCAGATATTCTGATTCATGTATGAAACATTACATAGGAAAAAGATATATTGCCCAGTAACGATAGGCAGGCAGTCCACTGAATTAGTCTGTCAGTATTTATATCTTGTCTAGGTATTGCAAATGGACAATGAGCCAAGCCCATATTTGAATAGGAGGGGGAGCTCAGACAAAATCATATCTGGGAAACAGAAATGCTTGCAGGACTCCTATATATCAAAAGCCCATCCCTTTCACACTAATATTCTCTTATTTACTCTCTATAAATATGTCACAAAACACTATAATTCTAGAAGAATTTAACTGATAAATTACCCAGAAGTCAGTGAAAGATGTATGGTAGGCATATCTAAGTGGTAGTTACCAGTGAAGTGATATAGATGAATATTGAGATTCCAAGGCAAGTATGTGAAGAAATGGAACAGTTTCAGTAGCAGTAATGAGAGATAATAAACCTAAGTGCTACACTGGGACCTATAGGATATTAAAGAAGTCAGAGAAAGCTCTCCCTCATATAAATTTATATGAATAACTTATGGAAAGACATAGACAAGAATTACACATGATGAGAAAATGGGGGGATTGTGATCTGTATCAATGGAGGAATGAAATCAGGAATCCACCAAAGTGCCAAAAGTTAGGGGCCATCTATTAATTTATTACTATGAGATATCCCATAGTGCTCATCCATTAAAGTATAGTTCATCATAGAAGTTGCATGGGATGGTTTGATAGACCAGTGAAATTTTATGTTGACTTTTCCTCTATAAAAGACATATTAGGATTCTGACATTGACATTTCATCAGCATTCTACAATTCTTGGGAGCACAGAAGATCCTAATTGAGCAGGATGGGCATAGGTTATTAGGGACTTGATTTTTCCCAAAGAGAGAGTAAATTACACCACCTATATTGTCTGCTATGTGCTAGGCACCATGCTAAGCAATAAGGATACAAAGAAAGGCAAGAAAAAAGGAGATAGTGATCATCAAGGCTTTTTGGTAAATAAAATCAAATAATTAGAGTATTTTTATTCAAAATAATCTTTTGATGGAATTGAGGCCATTTTGATGAGTCAGCTGGGATTTCTGTGATGAGCTCCCTTGAACTTTCAGAAACATCTCCCCAGCCTCTTTAGTACAGCTAGGTTGTTTGATCATGAAGATTGCCATAATGGAAATAGCAAGTAATCCTAAAGCTAGAAACATCCAAGGTCATCATTCTCCACTGGGCACAAGAGTCCATGTTAAAATGGTTTTAACTAGGGGCAAATATGCCATTGTAATTTGTCCCTCCAGTCAGAGGAAAAGAATTCGTGTTGAAGGTTTAGATTCTCCTTCAGGGGTTGGTTACATCATTGCTGGTGTGGTTATGAATAAATGATCTTAATGTAGTCACAGCTTACATACTTTACAAGTATATCCCAACCATCAGGAGCCCCCCCACAAGTGGCTCTAAGCTCATCTGTATCCAGGTCCATCCTGAAGATCTGAATCCAGGGGTCAGGATCTCCTTGGCTGATAAATACTCAATCTGGATTTCTCCAGTAATATGTCTAAAATAAATAAAACACCAAAGTGCTTAGATAAGGCTCATGTCTAGAGCCCCAAATATGGGTGTCGGGGTCCTCAAATTCATAATAGGCATTCACCATACAATATGGATATCAGATATGGGAATACAAAGACAAAAATAATACAATCACTGACCTCTAGCAGCTCACAGCACTTTTTCTATACTTTCCAAAGTAAAATATTTTTATATTAATGATTTCTTGGGACAATCACAACTCCCTTCCTTTAAAGCTATGATCACAATGTGCAAATTTCATAAAAATCTTCAAATTTATAAGAAACATTAATACTTGCATAGGTACCTATAGACAAGTTAATAAAAAAAAATACCAGTAAGTAAAAGAGAGAAAGGATTAGTTCAAGTCAAAAAAGAATTTATATGAATCTTGGATTTTCTCAACCCAGACAAATCAGACTTTTATTGTAAATCATCCAAAGTAATAGAACATTTGGATGGGTTGATGAGCACACCAAGCTGACAAATTTATTGACATGAATGGAACAGCTGAAACAGTAAGGTGAGGACACACTGTGATTTCCAGGGAAAAAGTTTACACTTCATTGATGATGAAATGTCAAGGATAATTTAACAACTTACTGTGGTTTCATACTAAGGTCAATTTAAAAAAAAAAGAATAAAAACAAAGCAACAAAGTCAATGTTAGCTTAAAATCCAAAAACAAAAAGCAAATCTACACAAAATTTAGAGGAAGATGAGGAAAATAAACTATTTCTGCAAAGAAAGAAACCATTATGTTTTAAAGTCAATGAAAGGTCACAACTAAAATGCTTTTACAAGAAATAATTGCTGTCACAGCCCTGGGAGAGATGATTTTAAATGTTTGCTCTCTTTGGGAATCAGCAGGAAGATCCATGCACCTGTATTGCCTCCTCTAGAAATCACTGAATTTTAAAATAATATTAGTTACTATAAACTAACTCAAGCATACACAGGGTATGAGGTTAATTCATTATTAATTCTATTCACTATATTCATATTTCTATTGGTTTCAGGATATAAATGAATCTAAACAGTAAACCTGCAGTGGGAAGTCACCTACAAATCTAATTATCTAACCATGACTATATTATCCCTTACAAATGGAATATACTATCATATTCTCAATCCATATTTTCTACCATCTAAAGCATCACCAACCAGATTGACTTCTCTTTTGGACATTTTGCAAGACAATGTATAACTTCTAATAACAAGCTTTGGGTGTGGGTAGAAAGTTACCTTGACTCAAGTGTTTCTGAGTCCAATTGTCCTTTGATTCACTTAAACTCCTTTAACATGTAGGTACCATGCAGATATTTCTATTTAAATGAGATAAACTAATATGAGATAATTTTTGTAAAGCACTTTGAAAACCTTAAAATGATATGTAAATATTAGCTATTAGTATTATATTAGAATTGGAGAAAAGAGCTCTTGCTGTCATGTAACTATATTTCTGCAGGATATATGTTCTCAAATTTTATCAAAATAGTGTGTCTCAAAGCCATAACCAGGCAAGAAAACTGGCACTATACTCCAGAGTAGTGACTTTAGATGGTGCTAACAAGCTACAAAGAGTATATATTAACACCTAGGTAGCAATAATGATGGGTTAAAATAAGAAACAATTAGAGGGTGGTCTGCAGTAACTTCTAGGCAGGTTCCCCAGCTGAGTACTATCCCTGGATCTCTATATATGCCTCATTTCCCTTTCTCCTGGGTAGAATTTATGGTGCTTTCTCAGGTCTAAAAATTTCTAGCTAAAGATCAAGGGTATAAATGAAAGATAGTGTGGAGTGGTAGATAAAGGGTGAATCTTGGAGTGAGAAAGATTTGAGCTGAAGTCCTGCTTTGGACATATAATAACTGTGTGTCCTTGTATCTGCCTCAATTTCAATTTCCTCATCTTTAAAATGGAAATAATAGTAATTCCCAGGGTTGTTGTGAAGAACCAGTGAGAAGATTTGTGAAGCACTTAGAACAGTGCCTCATACATAGTGGGCATTATAGAAATGCTAGTTATCATAGTCATCAATAAAATTACTATTACTATATGATCACTTAACCTCTCAGTGCTTCCAAGTGTAATGTTAATAGAATAGGAAGATCTTCCCTGCCCATTAATGGGCCTAACACATGGAGCCTATGATCACATGGTCACATGAAGCTAAGTGTGGGAGCAGCTTGCCCAAGTTGGAGAAAGAGAGAGAGCATGATCAGAGTGTGAGAGCAAGCAGAGCCAAGAGAGAGAAGCAAGCTGTGAGTGGGCGGAGGGGGAGACTTGGTCTAGGGGAACTTGTTTTAGTGGGGAGGCCTGCAAGAAAGACTTAAGACTGCAGTGCTCTCTGCATTAGTGATAAGTACCCTGTTAAATCTTACCTCTTGGTATTCTAGTGATGTCCCAAATAAATATTTTTGTTTTACCTTTGAGGAAGAGAGTTTATTATATTTTGCAAATTTACCCTGGAAATATGTATGCATATTCATAGCAGGTGCTATGAGTATACCATCGGTGTTATACCAAACTACTCTCTAAGATTATAAGTTACAGATGAATTGCCAATATGCATTGTTGGAGGGTGTTTTCATACCAGGGAACTACCCTCACCAATGAAATCGTAAGCCCAGACCCCCCCCCCCAAAAAAGGTATATATGTGCTCATGCATTTTATGTTATAACAGAATCCAGACTGACAGATTGCACAGTGTACCAAACTGAAATCTGGATACTCTTAATTCTTACTTGTATCAAAAGAGAGAAAAACATGCATGGTTTGTTTTTCCCTGCCTTTTAAAATGCATCAGAAGCCATCAAGATAGTACATCCTGAAAATTCTGAGCAGTAACACAATGATTTTATTTATATACAGTCACTGGAAGCTTTAGAATAAAATCTGCCTCTGGTAGGCTTTCTTCTATAGCTGAAACATCCTCCATCTTTGTCTCTTCATTTCCTATTCTCCTTTAAATCTATCTTCAATGTCAGCTCCTCCATAATGCTTTCCAGATCTCAGCCCTTCTCCACTGCTACCAATCTTCTCTTCATCCTTACCACACCTCATATAACACTTTTTAAAAACTCTTTCTTCTTATTATAGAATAGTATTTGTTATAGTTATCTCTGTGTCTGGTCCCCCTTCCCATACTATAAACTTCCGGAGTGTAAGAGTCCTCTCTTAACTGCCTCTCCACCATTATAAATGGTAGACATTTACAAAATGTTTATTGAAGTTGTTACATTTGAATTTAAATTCTTCTAAATTATACGCTATATGTCAGGTAGATCATAACGTGGATTTTAGTGTATGTAAAGCTGATTTTTAAATTCTTATTAAGATACTAGTTCCCAGGATTCATAGCCATAACAATCATCTAGTTCCCAGGCTCATGGCTCATAAACATTTCCACCATGTTTTCACATCATATTGTAATCTTAAAATAATGCAAACATTTGAGTTGAGCACATAAGCACCTATTGTGCATGCTCTATGCTGTCATCTTGATATTGTTAAAGATAATGTAAACATTTGAGGCTATTGCTGGCAAATTGCCTACTTTGTCTTTTACCTTATAGGTCAAGTAGGCACTGGTCAGTAAGTGGGGAATGGGAATGCACAAGGAGAATGTGCAAATGTACTTGCCTCAACTAGCCCCCATTGAGTCTCAGGGGGGAATGCACAATCTGAAATGCTGTATGTGCCTTGATCATACCCCATGAAGGCTTGGAGGGATTTGTTAATGTGTGTTAGTCTCAACTGGCCCCCATTGAGACTTAAGGGACCTGTTGGAGTTGTAGCTCCTACTATATTCTCACTCAACCCTATGAAAACATTAATTAGGGGATACTGCAGGAGTTTAGCTCCCATTATCAGCAACTCCCTTTGAGAAGACAAGATTGAAGTAAGATTAATTAACCCCCTTATTATGTCTCCAATGCTGTCCTTCTGACTGCCCAGATCAAGAGTGAAATTGCTAGTGCTAGAAAAACTCTGGGGGCTCCCATGTCCCCTCCCCAACATACCCATGTGACATTATTTAATTGCTGGTACTGATTATTGGTGGTAGTTTTTCTGAGAAAAACTATTATTTAGTTGGCAATATTAATAAAAATAAAAATGTAACCAAACCTCTTAGGAAGTAAGTACTGATTCCTTTGATATAGTTATTGAGTTGATTGTTGCCATGATTTAGTTAGCTTTCCATATATCAATACTTGGGGAGTCCTTGCTTCCTATACTAGTGCAAAATTAAGTTACAATTCAAAGTAAAATGCATATGAGAATTCTATTCTATCAGAAAAGGAAACTCGTCAATACTAAGCACTTAAATGATCAATCTAAATGCATTGATATATCCACTTTCAGAGTTAAATTACAATTTAGCCCTAGCAAAGACTATATTCTATCATCAACTAATTTATCCAAATCTCTAGGGCAAGGATCTTGCTCTCTTCAATATGAATATTCCATTCAATAACTTTTATCTCAACCTATCCATGCCTGTCTATTTTGTGCAATTTTCATCAATGTCCTGTAAACAAAACAAAGGACATTTGAAGATGGATTTGGAAGGATGAAACAGGTAAATTAAAAATGGAAAATATCTGTAAACATTTTTAGAATAATCTCATTACCACCAGAGACAGTAAAGCCACATCTTAGTCCCAGATGTCACTGGAAAAAAAGAAGATAAGAAAAGCAACTGAGATAAACCAAGTATACAAAAAAGAAGGATTATTCTTGAAATAGCACAAATTTGAGGGCATTGAAGGAGTCAGCCCTCAAGGAGGACAGATATCAAAAGTATAAGGGGAAAAAATCTGGCATAAGTAGGATTTGTGACAGAGAGATCGATAATTACCAACACAATTGACTTTTTTTTAAAGTATGATCTATACATGCATTGAGAGCATATTTAATAGTGTTATGAGAAGAAACTAGGCAAGTTTTTAAAAGTGATATTCCACAGTTAAACACATCTTCTTACTCATACAACTGAGTGAAAGATGTAGAGAAGAGATGCTAAACACTCGGCCTGAGGGGGCATCAACATAGCCAGCAGCACTCTCATGGGGAGGGACTGACTAAATTAAAATCTAATTGGGAAATATTTAACCAAAATAAATAAAAATATAACAGAACAAAGATAATGGCAATAAGTTGTTTTCTGAATTAATGTGCAGCCTGCAGTGATCCTTTTCTACTATTTGGTGGCCCCTATTTCTGAGTGTGATACCATGGGAGTAGAGAATATAAGATTCTATTATGTTTGGTGTTTGTTGATAGATGACTTACAGCTATATTATAATAGCTAGCAACTATATAGCACCTAACAAGTGCAAACACTTAAGTGATTTATTAATTAAGTGATTTATAAATATTATCTCATTAGATCTTCATAACAATCCTAGGAAATAGGTGTTATTATTGTTCCAATTTTACAGATAATAAAACTGAGGCAAACAAAGGTTAAGTGATTTGCTCAGCATCACGTAACTTGTAAATCACTAAGGCCACATTTAAACTCAGGTCTTCCTGACTCCAGGCCCAACTCTTTATCCACTGTACTATCTAGCTGTTCCATAAGACTGCCTAAGTTTCTCAAAGTCAAAGACCATATCTACTACTCCAAAATTCATAGATTTACCATTAATAAATCTTTACTGAGCATAGTGTATAATGAGTGCACACAGTATCACTAAACACATGTATATACATACATATACATATATGCATATATATAAAATTATTTATACACACATATATATGTATATATATACATATATATGTAAAATCTCAATCAATTTTCATAAGAACCAATGAAGTTTATAAAAAATAGTAGGTAATTTTGTAAGCCTTCACAAACACTCTGATTATACTACCCTCCTCTCCTAATGTCAACTCTTTAGTTAATTCAATTTTTCATTATCCTCTAATCTCAAATACTTTGCCCCTTTGTTGTATCACTAATCACACCATATCAAATTCTAACACTGGATTATTTTCATCATCTGCCTCTTCCATCCCAATAATACTGCTTGATGTCACACAACTATGTTGACTGATTCCACTTCAAATTTGTTATCTAATCTCATCTGGACCTCTCACTACCACAAAACAATCCTCTTATTCTTCTCTAAGTGATTCTCTATCTATTTTCCACAATAGCTACCTATTCTTTGTGGTGGATCAATGGAATAGGTTGGGTACACAAGACACAATAGTCAATGACTGATTGTCTTCTGGAACCCAAGAGTAAGCAGTAAGTCCCTCTCATTCTCCCTTACTGACCTTGAAAAAACCAGGAAATACAGTCCCTGGAAAAATCTAGTGGAGTCAGGAGAAAGACAGGATGCCTCAGTTTTTTAGTTTGTGAGGTTAGAGGGATTAACAATGAAAGTCCCTCTTGTTATGGCTGAAGAGGATCAATACAGGATGAGAGGTATCCCAGCAAATCAGCAGCAAGCCCTACCAATGCAAACCAGCAGGAGATCCTGAGCCCCAGGGTGATGGATCCCAAAAGTGCCAATGCCAAGACCCCCACATGCCTTCACACAGCCAGGAGAACCAGCAGACAACAGCACAGAGAACCACCACTTGTGCAGCAGCTGAGCCTAGCATAGCACCCAGGAAAGAGGCAAAGTCCAGCACCCAGACCAGCCCCAACTCCACACCTTATCCCACGAACTTCATAGCAAGACAGGGGAAACACAGAAAAACCTCACCTGGCTTCAGCACACACTAGCCACCACCACCAGTTCCACCTCAGCACCAGGTAAGCTGTAGTCTCTACAGCCTCAAGCTGCCAGAACCTGAGGTCCCAGCACACCAAGTCAGTAATCAGGTCCCAAGCCCCCAGCACAAGAAGCTTCTAGCTTCTACCCTGTACCCTAGAAGCAGAGATCAACTTTAAAAGTCAGAAAAGACGCAAACACCATGAGCAAAAAGCAGTATAGAAAAACAAAGACCATAGATTCTTACTATGGGGACAGGGAAGATCAAAACACAAATTCAGAAGAGGACAGCATTGTAACTCTACAAACATCTGAAACCTCAAAGGAGAATATGAATTGGTCTCAAGCCCAAAAAGGCTTTATAGAAGAGCTCAAGAATGATTTTAAAAGTCAAATTAGAGAGGTAGAAGAAAAATTGAACAATTCCTTTAAATATACATTTGACACAATGGGAAAAAAAAGTACACCGAAGAAGAGTCAATATCTATAGTAATCTACTGTTTGATAAACCCAAAGACTCCAGCTTCTGGGATAAGAACTCACTATTTGACAAAAACTGCTGGGAAAACTGGAAAACAGTAAGACAGGAACTAGGCATAAGCTGATATCTTACAACATATATCAAAATGGGTACATAGATATAAGGGACAATACTATAAGCAAATTAGGAAAGCAAAGAATAGTTTACCATTCTCTATGGAGAATGGAAGAATTTATGACCAAACAAAAGACAGACAACATTATGAAATGCAAAATGGACGATTTGGTTAAATTAAACTAAAAAGGTTTTGAATGAACAAAGCCAACACAGTCAAGATTAGAGGAGAAGCAGAAAATTGGGAAAATTTTTATAGACAGTGTCTTTGATAAAGGTCTCATTTCTAAAACATACAGAGAACTGTGTCTAATTTACAAGAATACAAGTCATTCTCCTATTGATAAATGGTCAAAGGATATGAATAGGCAGTTTTCAGAGGAAGAAATTAAAGTTATCCACAGTCATCAGGAAAAAAATGCTCTAAATCACTATTGATTAGAAAAAGGCAAATTAAAACAACTCTCAGGTACCACATCATATCTATCAGATTGGTTAACATGGCAAAACAGGAAAATGTCATTGCTGGAGAAGATATGGGAAAATTGGAACACAAATGCATTGTTGGTGGATGTGCGAACTGATTCAACCATTCTGGAGAGCAATTTGGAACTATGCCCAAAGGGCTAAAAAACTGTGCATACTCTTTGACTCAGCAATACCACTTCTAGGGTTGTATCCCAAAGAGATCATAAAAATGAGAAAAGGACCCACATCTTTTTCTGGTGGCCAAGAATTGGAAATTGAAGGGATGTCCATCCATTGGGGAGTGGCTGAACAAGTTATGATATAGATGAATACTATTGTTCCATAAGAAATGATGAGCAGGTGGACTTCAGAAAAACCTGGACTGACATGAAGTGATGTTGAGTGAAGGGAGCAGAACCAGAATAATATTGTGTATAACAAGAGTTACACTGTGTGATGACCCACTTTGATAGACCCAGCTCTTCTCAGTAATCCAAAGATCTAAAACAACTCAAAAGACTCATGATGGAAAATGCCATCCACACCCAGAGAAAGAAATATGGAGTCTGAATGCAGAATGAAGAAGACTATTTTCTCTCTCTCTCTCTTTTTGTTTGTTTCTTCTTTCTCATGTTTTTCCCTTTGGTTCTAATCCTTACAAGATGACAGGTGGAAATGGGCTTAATATGATTGTACATGTATAGTCTATATCAGATTGCATGCCATCAGGGGGAGGAGTAAAAGGGAGAAGAAATTTAGAATTCACAATCTTATAGAAGTGAATGTTGAAAACTAAACATATGTGTGTGTGTATTTTTAATCCCATCTTTCTGTCTTGTTTATTAACTGTCCCCACTACCATTCACTTTTTCTCTCTGATTTTCAATCTTCCCCTATCTACTTATTCCCTCCTTCCATCCGATTTGTTCCAATGAAAGATAATATAACAAGCACAAGAAAGGTGAGGAACATGAAAATACAGAGGTCAAGAAAGGAAAAGAGAGAAGGAGAGAAAGAAAAAGAGATAAAGGAGGTAGGAAAGCAAAGGAGGGGAAGGGAGGAGAAAGAGGAGAGAGAATGAGAAAGAATGAGTGATAAAAAAGCACTCTGTGGTTTTGCCAGAAATGATAAATGATAAAGAAAAGTGAGTTTCTTCAACTATTTCAGCAGGCAACAGGGAGTCCCTGATGTTTGAGAACAGAAAAGCCAGGAATATTCCTCACTTATGGATACTTGGAATAAACACAAGGAATTTGTTATCCCCATCATTCCAAAAGAAGCACAAGGATAACTTGATTGTGCCAAAGCAGACAGAGCATCATCATCAACAACAAACATTTTTCTTGTCTCATCTTCTGAGAGAAATTATGGCTAAGAATACCAATGGCTAATTTTGTTTCTCGTAAAGAAAATCACACGTCTCTGACATCTCCACACGTTGGCATATTTTACTATGTGGAATATCAGCTAGAAGCCTGTCATAACTGTCTACATGTTAATTTCTCTTTCTTGGGCAGGAAAATAACTGAAACAAGTTTTCCTGAAAATTATTTCATACTTAAGGGACCCTGAAGCTAATCGAGAAAACTGTCTTCTTCAATTTGTTTTCCCAAATGCCCATTTCTAAATAATTAGTGACTAAACATCTCAATCTCTCAAACTCTCTGAATTTGTCTTATTTCAGCTTGTTTATCACGTCTAGAGAAGAGTAGATGGGAAATGTTTTCTAATTGATTTCTTCATTTATTCAAGGAAGACCAAATTGATGACCTTGCTGTTGGGTTGCCAATTAAACAGTCTTGCCATAACATTCTTTCATAAAGTCATTATGCCCACAGGCACTTAATTTAAGATAAGACTAGATCAGACAATGCTACTCAGAGTAAGCAAAGACACACAGTAACAAAAACTGTGAAGTCTGAAATAGAAGTTGTGTGTCTAAAAATCTAAGGAATGAGGGCAATAAACCAGCGATTCTACTGATCATGAATAATGTAAGGGAAGTGATAGTGACTAGGAGAGCATCACCTCCACTCAGAGCATATGAAGACTGAGTAATAGTGTGATGAAACAGGCACTCATAGACTCAGTGTTAAATCTTCATTGTGAACTTTTACCCCTCAGAAATCGACAAAAGCTACAAACCAGGGTTTGATTTATTGTTTTGTTGATTCTTAAGAAAGTAATGGAGAAAATTAACTTTAAAGTGTATATATGTGTATGTTGCTTTTGGGGTTTTTTAGAGTGGTTTTTAAAAATTACAGCACACCCCTAAGATCAGAGAACAGTAATTGTCATCTCAATGTTAGCATTTGCAGAGAGAGCAATGCCGCAAGCTAAGAGGTTTGCTTGAAATAAGTCATTTTTTGGAAGTGTGGCAGGGGAAAGGAGGTATAAGTAGTTCAGTGCCATTCCTCTTAAGCCCTGCTCCAAATTAGCAAAACATCATCAATTACAGAATCACAGAATTGGAGGTGAGGTGAGAATTTGAAAGGGACCTCAGCTGCCATCTAGCCCAACTCATGCAAGAAAACATTTCCCACTCTTATATAATAATAATAAAAGTTAACATGTATATATTACTTACTATGAGCAAGGCACTGTACTAAGCACTTTACAGATATCTCATTTGATCCTCACGACAATCCTGGAAAGTAGGTGCTATAATCATCTTCATTTTACAGATGAGGATATTGAGGCAAACAGAAGTTAAATGACTTGCTCAAAGTCACACAGCTCATAAATGTCTGAGGCTGGTCTTGAACTGAGGTGTTCCTGACTCTATGCCCAACCCTCTAGCCACCGTGCCACCTAGGCACCCCTGACAACGTGCCTGACAAATGATCATCCAGGCTCAGTATGAAGGAAAATGAATCTACCACCTCTCAAGGTAACACATTCCACTTTTAGAATGGTGTAATAGGGGTTTTGTTATGGTTTTGTTTTGTTTTCTTTTTCCGAAATCAAACTTTTTCATAACTTCTACCCATTGCTCTTGGTTCTACCTTCTAGGGCCACATAGAAAAAATCAAATCTTTCCTCCAAATGTCAGCCTTTCCTTCAGATACTTGAACAAAACTTTCAGGTCCTCTCTCAGTTTTCTCATATAGGTAGTACAGTGGATGGAGCACTGGGCCTGGAGTCAGGAAGATCTGAGTTCGGATTTTACTTCAGCCACTTACTTAATAATTTCTTTTTTCCCTTCCTTCCATCCTCTCCCTTTTTCAAGGTAAAAATACAAATGGCATCTGTGTTGAGGCAGCAGGACTAGTCCTGCTTTCATTTCAATCCCTGAAGCCCTCATCCAGGGTAGCAGTCTTTGTGGAGAAAGAGAATTGGTAGCATCCTTTGCAGGTGTTACATATCCAATGTTCTCAGCAGTACAGCTACTAAGTAGCCGGGAAAGTTCTCCCCACCAAAATCCTTGGCACTGTCAGATAGTCAAAAATCAGAAATAGATATGAGTCCAGAAGATTTTTTTTTCCAAAAAGAAAAGCAAAGAGTACGAAACAGCGATTTATAATTTCACAAGAATCTCCTTCTATGTCATTTTGTATGTATGAAAATGCTCTTTTTTGGTGTTTAAATTTATAATTTTTTTCAGAAACATATATGGTTTTATGGGTGGCACTGGCATTAAAGAAGATGCACTACCTTCCTCTTCATGGCTGCTCCCGATATACCGTTGGGCCTTTCCATCTGACTTGCAGCAGAAATCTCCTGTATCTATTGTCTTCCTCTATGAGAATGGGAGCTCCTTGAGAGTGAGGACTCTTGCTTTGTTTATTTGCTTCACCAGAGCTTGGAACAGCTCTTTTGCATATAGTAATTGTTTAATAAATGCTTTGCAATTCCTTCACTTAGGTTACTTCTGGTAATGTCTTCTGGAACCACAACAGAATGAATCAACAGAAATGGGTAGTTTTTATTCATTCTAATAAACCTTTGGCGGTTCTCTGTACTGGATACATGCCCCTAGCACACAATGGACCTCTCTGTTGTCATTTTCAGGTTGACAAACAGCAGCCTCTGCCCCTGCAGGCGATCACTGACCACTCTTCTCATTTTCCTTCTCTGTCTCCTTCTAGATGATCTCTCATGTTACAACGTCTATGATTTTTCTGTATCATTCCTTGGGGGATAGACAGCTTCTTCCTCCTCAGAGCATCCAGCTCACTCCTCTAGGAAAAGTCTTAACTATTTTTTTATCTTTATTGATGTATTTTGCTTTTGACCTCATCAGTATTTCTCTCAGTAAACCTCGTTTTCCCACCTCTACAAGAGTCATGTTTGTCAAAGGAGAGGGAAACAAAACCTAGTAATATATCAAAAAAGTTCAAAAATATATGCATAGTATCACATCTGAGGACCTTCTTCCTCTTCAAAGGAACAGAGCGGAGGTGCCATCTCTTTCTTTTCTTTTGGGCCATTTTTATTCTACACAATAATTTTGCAACATTTAATTTGATTGTTTTGAGCTAGTTCTTTGCATTTATATTGCTTTAGTCATCATGTGTAGTGTTTTTTTGGCTCTGCTTACTTCACTCTGCATTACATCATATATATCCTTCTATGCTTGTAATGGCAAACAAAGTAGGATCTTTTGTTGTTTTTGTTTTAGTATAATCAAGGGCCTCTGATTGTATCTTACCTTTTTCTACCAAGAGTCTTTACTGGGAGTAAAGTAGAGAAACAAGATGCTTTAATGAGAAACAGTATATGTATTTGTATTGTTAATTATTTTAATGTGATTAAGTAAGATCTTCCCCACCCATTAATAGGTCTGCCCATTAAGGGAAGCTTGATTAGGAAATTTGTGGGAAGACCCACACCTTTTGTTTCTAAGGAGGTATTGGTTCTCCAGGATTATGATGCCCTCTGGCTCTAAAAAACTCTCAGGGTGAAGTTTTTACTTTGTGGCTTAGTTTTTGGAATAAGGTTTGGTGCCAGATGAGACTCCAAGAAGCCGCTAAGCAGTCCCTGGGCTTTGAAAATCCAGATGTTGGTGCTCCCCTCTCTGGTAACTATGGTCAGACAGTTGGACTTGTCTGTTAATCTGTGATATATGCATTGCTTATGGTCAGACAGTTGAAAGCCTGTATATTGGTCTTTATTTCTCTTCTTGCATTTTTATCTATTGGTGAACGATAGATGTGCTTGATTAAAGGAGATTGTTAACCCCTCAAAAATTGCCTTTCCTTTTAGAAAAGCAGATTAAAGAACCTGTGACAGCAGGCCCTCCTATGTATGTTGGGATACTTCCTGTTACAATGCTCTGCATTCATCATTTCTTTTTAAAATTTATTTTATTTTTAAATTGTGAAATAAAATAAGCATTTCTATAACATAGTATAATAAAAAAAGATAATTACACATGAAACTGCAATATTTGCTACTCCTTTTAAATATATAACAAATTTATCATGTAGATCATATTGCCATCTTACAACATGGGAATATTCTGTTATCACCATGTAGAGGTATATTCATGTTCATTTGTTTAACCATTTCCCAATCAATGGACATATTTCCAATTTCCAATTTTTTTACTGTTGTAAAAAGTGCAGCTACAAATATTTGATGATATGGGGACTTTCTATTTATCAATGACTTTCTTGGGGAATAAGGCTAGTAATGGAATCTCTGAATCAAAGAGTATGGATATTTTCATCATTTTATTTGCATAATTCTAAATTGCTTTTTTAAATGTTTTTACTGATACCTCTACCTTAAATCTGTTTTTAAGCTCTCATTGCTTAGCTGCCCTTTTTCTTCCCTTCTCCCACTCTTTAAAATCTGGGCAAGGGTAAAGTCTTCTTTTCTCTACCTCAGGTCTCTTTGTGGTTGTTACTGAAGCCTCATTTCTATGTCCTAGTCACTATGCTATTACATATTTAATACTGATATAAATGTACATATTCTAATACCAGAAAATTCTGCTCTCTGTGACAAATGGGTACCTAGTCTGCTATTCATTGCTGTATTATACCATACACGTAAAACGTGCAGAGGATGGTAACACACAGAGGAGGCACAATTTTTAAATTGCTCAGGTTGTACAAATTACTTTCCTTCCTCTTATTAGAGCAAGTGCTCTATACGGATAATGCTTGGAAAGTTTTCCTCCATGACACTCAATCTCTAGTCTGCTCCATCTCCACATCACTTTCCTTGCCCCATTAAGAATGATTCCACTCTGAGGCTAACTCAGCAACCAGTAAGTTCCTGCCTGGCACTGCCATAACATGAGAATACCCTGCTACTCTGGCTCACTCTCTTCTACTTCCACACAAGCTGCCTTGCCCCTGCACAAGTGCCTTCCACTCCCCATCTTTTCTAGCCCTTCTTTGCTAGTCTTCTGCTATTAGAATGAAAAGATTTTTGAAAGCGGAGATGATTTTGTTTTCTTGTTTTTGTATGTGCTTTACACATAGTTTTTTATATTGTTGTCTCATTTCATTTGTGTTCAACTCTGTGATCCCATTTGCAACTTTCTTGGCAAAAATGCTAGAGTGGTTTGCAATTCCTTCTCCTGCTCTTTTTACAGATAAGGAAACTGAAGCAAACAGGGTTAAGAGACTTGCCCAGTGACAAACAGCTAGTAAGTATCTGAGACGATTTGACCTCAGCTTCATCTGACACCAGAGTCAGTGCTCTATCCATTGTACTTTCTTTGGCTTCGTGAACCTAAGTCACCTAGCTGCCCCTCTGGCATAGAGCACTAAATAAATGTTCTGTGCATCAATCCATCTAATCTGTCTATCTATCTATCTATCTATCTATCTAAGAGTAGCAGTTGTTTTTAGTCAGAGAAGCTGGGCTTGATTCCCGGCTGTGATCCTAGTTGTATGATCTTGGACAAATATCACTCCCTAGATCACTGTTTGCTCATCTGCAAAATGGGAATAATCACATTTGCTTTACTTACCTCATAGGGCTTTCTGAGGGTAAACAATAGACTATATAAATGAGCTCCTATTCATGGGTAGGGGAGAAAGAGCTGTGATTCCATTGGTATAGGAAACTCCTGATGAGGAGGCTCCCTCTACCACTGTGGGTCCCAACCAGCTCTGAAATCTCTAGCTTTAAAGTGTTGCCTGTGGCAATGAAAGATCAAATAAATCATTCAAGGTCATGCAACTGGTATATATTAGGGATAGAATTTGCACCCAGGTCTTCCTGACCCCAAGAATGTCTCTCTAACAACTATATCATTTTTATTTATAACACTTGTTACATATGTATTCATAAAATTATTTATTCTAAAAATTCATTATTATATAATTGTTTTAACCTGGAGAAACTTAGCTTTCATATTGTGCTTTACACTGGTTTGCTAGGAAAAATCAAACATAAAAACTATCTTTATAAAACTGATAACCAAAAAGGAGAAATAAGGAAGAAAAAAAGAAAAAACAAAAAAAGGGTTCTCTACACCAAGAAAGGCGTAAAGAGTCAGTTAAACCAAACCCAAAAATCTAGGCAAAGGGCAAGCAACAAAAACTTGATAGACAGGCACCATAGCCTCATGGGATCCTGTAATATTAATGAGAGTTGCTTGATTAGGGGAGGCTTGTTCAGTAGGAAGGTCGACACCTTTTGTAATTTCTAATGAGGCACTAGGTCAGGAGTTGTAATACCCTCCAGCTCTGAAAAGTGTATTGTATTCTGAGTTGAGGTTTTGCTTTGGGGCTTAGTCTTTGAAGGAAGGTTTCTGTGCCAGGTGAGATTCTGGGTAGCCCTTAAGGAGCCTCCCAACTTTGAAAATCCAGATATTGGTACTTCTCTCTCTGTTAACTATGTATATATGTAATGTTCAGATAGCTGGATCTGTCTGTTGATCTGTGATGTATGCATTGGTTATGGTCAGACAGTTACAAGCCCTGTCTGTTGGTCTTTATTTCTCTGCTTGTATTTTTTCTGTTGGTATATGTGATTAAAGAAGATTATTGACCCCTTAAAAGTTGCTTTCCTTTTAGAAAAGTAGATCTAAGAATTTGTGCTAGTAGGCCATCCTGGATATGTCAGAGTGCTTGCTGCTACAGAGCCCTACTGATGAATTTTTCAGGATATTGGAAACCTTCCTTAGAGGCCAATCTCTCAGCAGATTGAATCTCTCACAGACTTCATATTAGTTGAAATGTGAGACCCAAGTTATTAGGACTCTATTCCCTCATTTCTCAAAGCAGATGAAATTTAAGGGCAGTCTCTAAGGTCATAAAAAAAAATAGCCAGAAGTGGAAGCATACTTAGGTGTTTTGGAGAACTGCTTCTTGTTTAGAATCTATGAAAAAACACTACAATATGAACACTTATGTAGAAAATCTGCTGGATGGTTGGCATTTACTATTCATTATCTCTTCGGGAAAACTAGAGATCTAATCTAAGGGAACAAACACATCTGATATATTTATGAGAACCAATATTTGATTTCACATAGGCATATTTATAGTATTGGAGTAGCTATCTGTGCAAATATACCTGGATTATTTTTATCACGAAAGTATCATGTTAATTAAAAGTAGTGATAATTTTGAAGGTAAAAAATGAAAAAGATCGAAAGATTGTCCTTGGTTTAAGACCTTCCTGCAGTGATGATTGATTTGTAGATAGAAGTGGCATGGCTATGGATGATTACATTTTTATAGAGAGACAGGAAAGGTATCACTGAACCTCATTCACTGCAGATTGTTTTTCAAAGTGTTTTCCATGTGAATTATGTATATGGAGAAATCAATATTAAGTGAAGTTAGGGGAACAAGGAAACCTAGTCAAATCCTAGTGTTTGGGTAGGGAAAAAATAATTTTATCCTAATTCTTCTGTTGCGTGGAGTAGGGGCTATGATATTTTTATCCTCCAAGGACAAAGAGAATTTAAGCTTAAATTCCTTCCAAACCTTAAACTACATTATATAATAAAATCTATATTTATAATACCCCTGTTTTTTCAAGTGTTAAATTTTATTTGGGGATATATAGTGCTTTTTATTCTAATTGCTACGAATAATTATCAATAATTAATAAACAAATTTCCAACAAGTATCTCAAGTCATTCATCTACTTACAAAAGCAGTTGTATTTCTTGTTGTATGCCAGAAAGAAGGCAATACTCAACAAGTTCAGGCATGTGCTCTTCTTTTATTGACCTTGTTATAAAATGTCCCACCAGTAATTCCCTTTTCATAGAGCATAAACAGAAATCATCAGTCAGTTTTCATACCTCAATAAGTGTACTATGTATTGGAATTTTAGTTTGGTTTCAAATTTTATCTATTATTGGTATTTGGCCATTAAGAGCCATAAAATAATACATCTTTCTCATCTTCCTCAACTTCTGAGGAAATTTCAAATGAATCACTTCCAAATTTCTAAAACTTTTGATTTTTTTAACATTTTATTTTGCTTCCACGTTTTTGGTCAGACTCTCATTAGGTCTGCTTTCAGAAAAAAAAAAGCTATTGGATTTATATATTTTTCAACCTATAAGCAGCATTTCGATGAGTTGGTTGAGACTCCAGAGAGAACTCGTAACAAAGACTTTTCCTCCGTTAGCTGAGTTTGCCGATAATTAATGTTTTTATTATGGTTTGCTGCATAATCCTCTAACAAAGAACCATGCTATTTCTTTGGGAAAAGACTGAAGAGTTAATCGTCTGGCTGCCCTTTAGTTATTGCTCAGCTATTCCTTAATTACATTATTATTCATAGATGACCTTAATGGCTTTGATTTACTATTAAAAATGGTATAATAAGAAAGCCTCAAAATGCTCAGAGATAAAATACAGATGGATTTTTATAAAAGCACAATCATAATTTGGTATAAATAGCACACAGAAAAATGTAGATGAAACTAGTACATCTATGCAAAGAATACACTAAACAATCCATAGTGGTCATATCCAGGCCATTACTGTCTGCTGAGCAGGACATAGGTTGCTAGGAAGCTCCTCAGTCTAAATTCGAAGTACTAATCTTTTTCCCAAACTCGAGTCCCAAGTCAATAGATAAACTATCTGTTCCATCTCCTCAAATTCAATGTATCCACATGGAGATAACGGTCTTTGCTGTGGAGCCTATCCAGACCTCCTTATTTCCAAGTAACATACTTCTAGTAATACATCATAATAGTAATTTAAATGGGGAGATCTTTCATATTCATTAATAAGCCCATGCCATCTGCCTGGATCACATGGAAGCCTGAGTCACATGAGTCTGTGTCACATGGAGCCTGTGGTGGGAGGAGTTTGCTGAAGGGATGGAACAGGAAGAGGCAGAGCTAGAGCAGAGTTGAGAGGAAATTAGTGAGAAAGTCAGAACTTAAGAATGCAGGCAAGCCTGTAGCTGGCTGTGCATGTGACAAGGGCATTTTGTTTAAGGGAAGCCTGTTTGTGATTTTTGTTTAATGGAGCTGGTTTGTGGGAAGCCTAACACAAGGAAGGCTTGGGGCTGGTGTTGCCCTCTGCATTGTTACTGTGTACAAATTTCTTTGTTACTATGATGGATTTGGCTTTCTGGTGTCTGGATAAATGTTTTGGTTCTGTCTTCCAGCTGGAGACTCTGTCTTATTTGTGATTCAGAATTGTACCAAGATATTCATGGCCTCTGTGTACACTGTGAATATCACATTGGCGCTACACACATGTTCTCAACTTCAGTTATACTTACCTCTTCCTTCTCCCTTAGTTCAAAACCAATTGGTCTTGTCAATTCTGCCTTCCTATAGCTCATCTATTTTCCTTTCTTGTCAGTCTCACAAGCATGCTACTAATTCAGACTCTCTCCTCTTGACTGGAATATTGCAATAGCTTTCATCTGACCTTCTTGATTCCAGTATCTCCTCTCTCAGATATGGGGCTGTCAAAATAACCATCAAAGGCACAGAACTGACCAAACACCTGACCATGTCTACTTCAAGCCCTGTGCCTGTGAGATAAAATATAAACTTAGCCTGACATTTAAAGTATTCCACAATCTGACTCTACCCAACCTTTCCAGACTTCCTTCATATCACTCCCTTTAGTGTAATCTACATTCCAGCCAAATTGGCTTACTAGCTGTTGCCTAAACTCTGTAGTCCATTTCCCTTCTCTATACCCTAGTAGACTATTCTCATGACTAGACTGGAACCTCTCCTGACCTCCAACTCTGAGTATTCTCCTTTTTATTCATGGTCAAGATCAAATGCCACCACCACCTTCTGGAAGTTAAGGTTGGGTTTTTTTATTTCTTCTCACACTCCCCCAACATTTCCCCCCAGCTAATATTTTCTTTCTTCTCAAATTGTCTGGTCTTTACTTATCTGAGTTTATGTTGTATAGTAAGATAAATTATCATGATACTTCTTGATCAATTGATTATACACACACACACACACACACACACACACACACACACACACATACACATACACATACACACATACTACAACAGCTCCTTAAAGATAGTTGGTCCTAAGTAAATATTTTTTAAATTGAATCAAATTGATACTGAGACAATTTGGCATTGTGTAACATTCAAAGCCAGTAACAATAAAAAGGACCCTAGGATGGTGCATGACATGAACAAAACAGAGGCTCAGGGCCAAAATCTTATACCAAAGGAATAGGAACAGGAGCATAAGTCAAATCACTCACAGGAACGGAACCAAAAACCAAAGCCAAAATTGAAAAAAGCAAAGCAAGAAGCACATATTAAGTTCTTACTCTATGCCAGGCATAGTGCTAAGTGCTGCAGATGTAAGCAAAAATAAAGATCTTGTCCTCAAGGAACTTATATTCTAATTGTAGAAGACCACAAAAAAAAGAGTTAAAAAAAAAAACAGAACAAATTGGAAGGGAAAGTACCCAGAGTCATGCTATTGAGGATCAGAAAGACTCCAAGGAGGTGAAGCTGACCACCTCTGGAAGCAGGCCATTGTATTTTTTGGATAGCACTAATTAAGAAGTTTTTTCCTGACTTCAATCTTAAATTTACCTTTTTGTAACTTCTACTAATTGTTCCTAGCTCTGATCTAAGGGTCTAAACAGAACAACAAAGTTTGTGGGTTTTGATTTTTCCCCTCCTGACTCAAAGAGAAAGGTATCTATACTCCTTCACATCTTATTCTGGGGGTTTAGGGAAAAGGTTAAGTGACTTGCCCAGAGTCACACAACTAACTAAGTGCCAGGTTCTACTGGGTGGGGATTTCAACTCAGTTTTTCCTGACTCCAAGTTTAGCACTCTAGACACTATGCTAGGCAGTTTGCTACTCTAGTACATCTGACATTGTCCTCCAGTAGCTTCATGTGAGCAGGTTTTATGTTTTCTTTTTTGGGGGGGTGGGGGGAGGAGAAGATTTTCAAGGGGGAAGGCAAGGAAATTGGGGTTAAGTGACTTACCCAAGGTCATACACCTAGCTAGTAAGTGTCAAGTGTCTGAGGCCAAATTTGAACTCAGATCCTCCTGACTCCAGGGCCTGTGCTCTATTTACTGTGCCACCTACCTGCCCCTGGTTTAATATTTCTAACTAAATTCTAAGTCACAGTGGAGCAAGGACAGTGTTTTCTGCTTCTCTTAAGTCCTTCCACAATGATGGATGTGGAATTGTATTCAAGTTCAGAGAGAAACATCTGGGAATCAGTGGAAGGAAAATGTATTTTTTATTCCATTCTTCTCCAACAGAATTTAAAAGCCAATATTCCAGTTATTTTCATGCTTGACTAACATAAATCCATAATTCATTAGTGACCATTTTGACATGTGTGGGTGAAAAAAATCCAACAATTACCTTTGTTCCAAATACACAGAAAGCAAGATTCTTAGATACTTAAAAAAAAAAAGAAAAATTTAACAGATGATACATACACGCCATGGTAAATACCCTGGTTGTAAAGGATACATCTGTACTCTGAATGTCTCACAATAACATGAAGGCTGTTTTTAGTTTCCCTGAATAGAGCATGTGTGGCACTGTATCAGAGGGAATTCATAAGAGAAAGAACTCATTAAAAAGATTAGAGATTGCTCATTATCCCACTTACAAAGTCAGCAATCAAAATGAATGTAAATATAGATACCAAATATAGTCATTCTCATAGGTTGGGAGATGAAGACAATTTTTTTAATTGAACAGATAATTTCTGTTGAATGTCATGAACATAACATATGCATATACCTCAACCTATATATGAGAAACTGCTTCCCATACAAATTTCAGGACTTGGTTCAAAGTAGAGTTTAAGTAAATTGAGAAGAAAAGGAAAATATTTCACCCTTTTAAGATCACAAACTTCTTTAGGACCTTGGCACTCTCGGGATGCAAGTCAATACTTCTAATCATAATTGATGTTATCTATTCATTAAAGAAGCCCCAGGACCTCAACTTGAAAGCACTTTGTGGGATATTTCTATTACGGTATGTACTTTAAAGTAATAACACTACATGTAGTTCTTTTTTTAAAATATTCATCAACCTAGACTCTCCTCCTCCCTCCCACATTGGACCAAACTAATGAGATTTTGCCTTATGTGCAGAAAGGTGGCAATTACACCATATATTTCAAACCTGGTAGAAAGGATTTCTGCTTAAAGTAAAAAGTACAGTTAGAAAAGCAGCGATTGAACCATGCACTGAGATAGTAGCAAAGGTTTCCAAGTTGTCTGTTTAAATGGTCCAGTTGAATAAGGAAACTTTATGGGTAATTTAAATCATTAATTTCTCTATAGAGCACCATTAACTCTTACAAGAGGCTACTACATCATGGCAGGGGGAGGGGAGGAGGGCAGAGGTAATGAAGAGACGGATTTACCATATTTGCCATATCATGCTTAATATAACCATTTATATTGCTAGACGTTTTTCTAGCATGTATGCTTTTTTTAGATGCAATAGCTCTGTAGAGAAGTTGCTCTTTTTTGAACTAGTCCTTTACAGCTGTGAAATATTTTAGATCATATTCATCTTTTCCAATTTTGTATTGCCAAAAAATGCAATTAATATGTAGGGAGAAATGAATACATGTCTTAACAAATTTCATTCATTAGGCTACTCAGCAATTTTTTTTAACTTTCTCATTGAAAAGAGACTGATAAAAAAGAAAACAGTTCATAAATTCTATTTATAAATGACTCTATAACTAATTTTAAGGGCAAGTTAGACTTTTGATTATATTCATTTAAAAATTTAAATTATATTTTTGCTTTGTAAGTGATAAATGATAGTGGTGCAGTAGCGGATTGAGAGATGGCCTCATGGTCAACCTAGGAAAACCTAGGTTCAAAGCTGGTCTATAACATATACTACTAGTATGTGTTATAACCTACCCAATCACTCTAGCACTAACCTAGACCTAACCAAATCACTCGACCTCTCAAAATCCCCAGACAACTCTCTAAGACTAGATGGACATTAGGACCATGGAATCATAGATTGATAACTGCAAGGAATATGAGAGGTCATCTAATCCAACCTTCTCTATTTCTAGATGGGAAAACTGATTTGCCCAGGGCCGCAGAGATTTCTGAAAGTAGCAAACCTTGAACTCACTTCTTCAGACTCCAAATCCAGTAGTCTCATGGTATCTGGATTGAGAGAAAAAATAAAACCTTTTTCCAGGAGGAATTTCCCTTGACAATGAAATCTTGGGCTCAATACCCTCCCCCTCAAAAAGGTCATTTAAATGCTTATTTAGAAGTTCTAGGTCATATGAGCAGCAAGGTGACAGATTAGACATTTCTCCCATCTTCACATCTCAAACCTCTCCCAAACAAATTATGTACCAAAGATAAGCAATTACAACTATTACCATGGTCTAAAACACCAAGATTCCAAAAGAAGGTAAACTGCACTCCCCCCAAAAAAACAAAACAAAACAAAGGAAATGATTCTCACTGACCTTAAGCTGACTCAGCATCCCTTTGCCTCCTCTCACACTAGAAGGCTACATTATCAAACCCCAAAACATGACACAGGCTTGCATCAAAACCCTTCCCTACACCTCCATCCTCTCTCCCTCTTTTTTGTACCAGAGACACCGGCTCCAGGCTGCAGATGTTTGCTTGGGCCTCTACAACCAGCTTGATCTCAGTGCTTCAGGAACAAAAGTTTGTCAGGAGATGCAACTTGGAAGCACCAACACTGCAAAGCTCCAAACTGCCAAGACTGAGAAAAAAGGGTTCTGAACTGCTAGTGCCATGCCAGAGAAGTAGGGATGGGACAGGTCACCAGGACAGGTGCATACAAAGAATGGTATAGCACTCTACCAAACTTGAGAAGAAAAGCTCAGCATCCAGCTGGGGACAGTCCTAACCACCCAGAAGTCAGTTGGAGCAGAGACTCCACTGTTGAACTGCAAAACGCCAGTGTGGGAGAAGACTAAGACACTGTGCTCTGGCCTTAGCCCAAAGATCATGTCTCTAGAAGCCTCCCAATTTCTCAGTAGGTCCCTGCCCTGTGAGAAAATGTTTTCTTGTTGCAGAACACATTTGCTTATCAGAACAGACATAGGGGTGCCTGACCCAAGGATTTTTTTCCCTGGCTGGCCCAAGGACTCTCCTTTGGCCAGATCTCCCAGGTCCATGCCTCTGACAACTCCCTCAATGTCTAGTATCAATAGCTATCTTACAGACTCCTTGCATTTTCCCATCCATAGCTCCCAAAGATACCTGGACCCCTATAGTACCTAATTAGCATCCCTGACATTTCTTTCCTTTGCCCCTTTTCCATATAAGCTATAGTACCATCCTCACTAGCTTCCAGGTTCCCTAAGGACCCTTGCCCACTTTTGTTAAAGCATTACAATAAACTTTTTGCCACTTGACTAAGAGAAGGCTCGAGAGTATGAATTTGTTCCAGACAACTCTGCCTTGGCATTCTCAGGATTCCAGCACCCCTAAACTGTGTCAGTACCCCTAACCTCATCACTTTGAGACCCAACTTCCAAAGGAACCACACTCAGAGGAAAGAGAGTCTGGAAGTAAGTGATAAAAAACATAAGAGGAGGAAAGACTGAAAGTATCCAAGTTTTCAGGAAGAAAACTCAAAGACCTTATATATAAACAGATAAATCAGCAGGAAAAATAGTAACAACAGAAAGAAATTTGGGTTTCATACCTAGTAAACAAGTTCAAGCATCTATGAATAAATACTGCAAAATAAAGGAAAATGATCCAACACTTGATGAGAGAGAGAACTGGAAGAGAACATGGTATTTCAGTGATTTAAAAGAGAAATGAACATTATAAGAGCAGAAGATGTGTCCTACACAGCAAAAATAGCAAACAGAAATTTGAATCTGCAATGGCAGCTCTTACCAAAGAAACAAAAGCGAGAACAAGAGATTAGAAATGCAAATATACAGAAGTGAAGGACAACCTAGAAGAAATAAAGCAAAAAATAATATTAAAGGAAAATATGCTCCCTATACAAGAAAAATATGTTTTCGTCCTTCATTGCCGAAGAAGACCATGTCATCAGAGAATGACATGACTTGCACTTGGTTTTGTTTCTGAGTGAGGAGGGGCTGTGCAGGTCACTAGCCTCACTAATGCTCCAGAGCCATCTGAATCCAGTGACCTGATATTCATCAGAATGACTGGAGATGACCCAGGGTCTCATCTCAGACACTTAACACCGACTAGCTGTGTGATCTTGGGCAAGTCACCTAACCCCAATTGAAAAATTTTCTCAATTTGAAGAAAGAATGCACGGAGGCAACTTAAAGATTATAGGTCTCCCAGAAGAACACAAGACAAAAAATATTGAACACCAAAATGAAGAAAATAATAGTCTATCAGTTGGGGAATGGCTGAACATGTAATGGTATATGAATGTAATGGAATACTATTGTGCGATAAGGAATGATGGGCAGGCAGACTTTAAGAAACCTGGAAAGACTTATATGAACTGATGCTGAGTGAGGGGAGCAGAACTAGGAAGACATTGTATACAGTAACAGCCACAATGTGCAATGACTGACTTTGATAGACATATCTCTTCTTAGCAATGCAAGGATCCAAGAAAACTCCAAAGGACTCATAATGGAAAATGCTATCCACAACCAGAAAAAGAACTATGAAATCTGAATGAAGATTGAAGCATTTTATTTGCTCTCTCTTTTTTTCTTTTCTTGTTTATTTCTTCTTTCTTTTGGTTTCTCCCATTGGATCTAATTCTTCTTTACAACATGATTAATGGGAAAATAGGCTCAATATGAATATATATGTAGAGCCTATATCAAATTATATGCCATCTTGTGGTTGGGGGAAGGAAGAGATGGGGAGAAAATTTGGAATTCAAAATCTTATGTAAGTGAATGTTGAAAATGAAAAATAATTTTTTTAAAAAGATGATAATAGAAGAGAACTAACCAGGTCTTCTAAACATAGAAAATGAAGCACCAATTCAAAGAATTCACAGATCAACTCCATAAAAAAAAACAAAACTCAAACCTTCATACACCAAGACAGACAGTTCAATTTAGAAACAAGTTCCACAAACCCATCAAGAAAAGTAATTCAAATATAAAGGAAAGGACATTCAAATAATACAAGACTATTCCACACCACACTAGAAAACAGGGGAGGATGGAATAATATATTCCAAAGAGCAAAAGAACTCAAGATGAAGCTCAGGGTGATCTAGCCTGTAAATCTGAGCTTAATGATATAGGATATAAGGACATTCAACTAAAAAAGAGTTTGAAATATTTTTTACAAAGAAAATCAAAACTGAAGTGATTATTTGCTACAGCCCAAACAACAGAAATTTAGGAAAAAGATAGACACACTAATGTGTTATTGGTAGAGCTTTGAAATACTACAACTGTTTTGGAAAAGAATTAAAATTATTTAAATAAAGTGAATAAAATGTCCATATCCTCTGACCCAGAGACTCTGTGATTGGTTATATACTCTAAGGAAGCCACTGACAAGAAAAAAGTACACGTATATTACAAAATATTTGTAGCAGCACTTTTTTGTGATAGCTAAGAACTGGAAATAAAGTAGGTGCCCATCAAATGGGGAATGACTAAACAAATTGTGGCAAAGGAATGTAATGGAATATTACTGTACTGTAAGAAATGGTGCAATTGATGAATACATAGAAATATGATATACAAACTAACTCAAAGTGAAGTAAACAGGACCAAGAAAACAATATACACAGTCATTGTGACAATGGAAAGAACAGAAATACATCAAAAAATCAAAAGAAAATGTAACCAAATTACAAAGATCAAATGGGAATCAAATTAAGAGAGGTAGGAAGATACATCTTCATGGAGATAGGAGGTCCAAATGTTGTGTGTGTTTTTAGATTTTTTTCAATATTTCAATCAGTTGTGTTGACTTTTTTTCTCTCCAAAAAATATTATTTGTCATATGGGACAGCTCTCTAGAAGGAGATAGGGGAAAGGATATATGAGATATTATGATGATGTAAGAAAGAGAAAATAGCAATTAGAAACTTATTTTTTTAAATATTTATTTATGAACTGACAATATTAGCATCATCCAAGTGAAAACAATGAGATTCAAACAGTTCCTTACATTTCTTTTATACTGCATTTTTCAGAGTACTGTCAATATTTCAAAAGAAGGGACATCATCCACCAGCTCAGACCCCCAACTTCTTCACACTTTATGAGCAGCAGCTCATAAAGCAGATATGACCAAAACTACTCATCGTATAGTTAGCCAAACTTCAGGCATTGGGCCTTTCACATTTAGTAAGGCTGGTCCTCTAATATAGGACACAGTCAATTTACTGTGCCATACTTAAAGCATTTCCAACATGGTAGAAACTACTAGAGCTTGCACGTGACTTGAAAAACTTTTAATAACCTAAGATTACATGATTTTAATAACGTACAAACCACAATGAGGCATCCTGTAGTAGGATTTCAGTAGAGGCCTCTTGAATTTAACATCACTCCAGGAGAGACAAGGAATATATTTTTGTTGATCTGTCCTCCCACCTCAGGTCCATTTAACATCTTAAATCTTATCTATGGCAGAATTCAACAGATCATTGGCAAACAATAGATTATATTCGTATAACCAGTTAATTCCTTTGATTTTAAAATAGCCTTGATTTCCAAAATGTTTCCTTTTTTGCAGTTAGCTCTGAATCCATATTGCAGTGTTTCAGCTCTCCCTACACCTCCAGCTCAGAGGGTTTTCAAAGAGCTTCCTGTTGAATTTACCTGTCTCCCTCCTCTTGTTCCCCTTGTTTCTCACAGAGCACAAACATAGCCTGTCCTTTGGATGCTTCTGCTGCTGCTATTCCTTATTATTTAAATAGCATACCATAGAATATTAGTCTTTGGGTTTTTTGTTTTAATTCCAAACACAATATAATATATATTTAAAAATTCCTTTGGTTTTTTTTTTAGCTCTCATTACTCATCATTTGTTAATTAGCCATAGAGATTTGTCACTTTATTATTCTTGAAATTTTTATTTCCCATATTTATGGTTCAGAGACATGAACATGATAGACTCATCAAAGATGTTACTATTCTATAGCGCTGTTTCTTAATCTGTCTTTGCTGTCCCCTTGGCTTTAAAAGACCTAAGTTTCTCCCAAATTCTGGCTGAATTACTTGCTACTTATTTTCAATGGGCCTAAGGAACATTTGTGACTTATCTACTGAAGTTTTCTGGAATAAGATGAAGAAAAATATTTTTGAATTTTTTTAAATTCTAGAATTCTTTCTTTAAACTTTTAGAATTAGTAGTATCCTACCAGTTCAAATTTTATTTAGTATTAATTACATCCTTTGTAATAACTATGAACTCTATATTTTCATAATTTCAGATATATACATATATACATGTGTGTATATTTTATGTATGTATATATACATATATTCATATTATATATTAAATAGAGAGACATATGTAGGGTGGGAGAGGGAGAGGAAGAGGGAAAAAGTTGTGATTTCCAAATAAAAATCTCTTGAACCCAAGTATAAGATTGCAAATTTTATCTTATTAGATTTGACTCAGGGGATAGAAACTTTATACAATGTCAGGTTTTAAATGTGCTAGTTGATTTTGCTAGTCTAGTCCTTTTTTATCTTTTTTCTTTTTTTATAGTAAATGAGGAAGGACAGAAGGAAACAAGTTATTATTAAGCACTTACTACATGCAGGTCACTGTACTAAGAGCTTTATAATTTTTATCTCATCTAATCTTTACAATAACTCTTGGAAACAGATGTCATCAATATCTTCATTTTGCAGTTGAGATATTGAAACAGAAATTAAGTAACTTGCCCAGGGTCACATAGTCATAAGTATCTGAGGATAGATTTGAACTCAGGAATCCAGGTCCAGTGCTCTATCCACTGTTCCACTTAGAAGGGGTAGGGAGGACACATTGGGAAATACAGAGATGATGTTAGGAAAAAAACATTATTTGACTCAATAATTTAGACTATCAAGATCTGTTTAGACTCGGACTCTCTCATCCATCATATCTGCTATCATTCCAGCTCTGCTTTCATCTAAGTCCACTATCACTCAGACCACAGGTCTCTTTTCTTTCCAAATGGAAATCAAAAGACACTTTGTTGAAACGCAGATGTTATATCCCCATCATTTTCTTAATCTTCAAGGTTAGTAGCTTTGCCAATAAATGAAATGAGGCTTCTCTGGAGTATTTCATTCTTAATGAAGCCATGCTGATACAACAGTCCTTTCCAGCTGTGTTTCACAATCTTTTTTTTTCAATATTCAAGCATTTTTTGCTCCCTCTCACTCTCCTCCAATCCACTAAAAAGAACAAAGGAAAAAAATATGAACTTCTGTTTCATATTATCAATGAAGCAAAATAAATTCACATGTTGATCATGTCCAAAAATGTGTTTCTTATTCTACATATTAGGGCACCATTCCTCTCTCATGAGGTTGGTAGTATTCTTTATAAGTCTCCTATAATCATAGTTGACTGTAACTCTTAAGTTTTTCAGAATTGTTTGTTATATGATATTGACGTTATAATAGTAATTGTTCTCCTCACTTATCTCTGCATCAGTTCAAGCAAACCTTCCAAGGTTTCTTTGAAGCAGTCTTTCTCTTCATTTCTTACAAGACAATAGAATTCCATCATTCATAAAATACAATTTGTTCAGCCATTCCTTCAGTTCATTACCACCACAAAGAGATCTCAGGCTACAAATATTTTCATATATATAGAACTTTTCCTCTTTCTTTGGTCTCTTTGGGATATAGGTCTAAAAGTGGCATTGCTGGACGTGCATGCATTTATTTAATAACTTGGGTAGTATATTTCTAAATTGTTTTCCAGAATGGTCAGAGGCTCCAGGGGAGAGGAACCTGTAGCTTCGAGGCCACATGTGGCCCTTTAAGTCCTCAAGTGCAACCCTTTGACTGAATCCAACTTCAGTAAAATCTGCACTTGAAGACCTAGAGAGCCACATGTGGCTTTGAGGCAGCAGGTTCCCCACCCCTAGTAGAACAATTCACAGTGCTACCAACAATACACAAATGTGTCTGTTTTCCTATAGCCCCTCCAGAATTTGTAATTTTCTTTTTTTTTCAGCTTTGCCAATCTGACAAGTATGAGATTTCATAATTCTGGGAGAACACAAAGATTTTGAGAATCTGGAAGCTGGAAGATGAATAACAAGGAGTGTAAAAATGAGTGAAGATCTTGAGACAAATTTCACCGTTTTTTCCTACAAGAATATTTTTAAATATACTAACGAGACTCACACATTTTAAAACACAGATACCAATGTGTTCGAAGTGAGAGTATTTTTACTTGGGGGAAGGCAAGGAAGGAGAGAAGCTGTCAATTGTCACAGAGATAAAAGCACATTGCCTCCTGAATATAAGCATTGTGGCTGGGAGGAAAATTGAACTTAGCCTGAATATTCAACTGTCCTTCCAGCTCTAAGGCTCATATTTAGGAAGCCATAACAAGCTTATTCCTCACAGCTTTTAGTATAAACTAGGTAAATATAATAAAGTGATAAGATAAATCCAGGATTTCTCTATTTTATTCTGTTACCTCAGAGCCCATGATGGAAAGGAGGGTCTGCAGAAACATCTTGGCATAGACAGAAGTATTTCTGACCTACATCTTTGTCTACTGAAAAGTAGTTTTCAAGGATAGTCTTGCTTGATCCGTAGATAAAGTTATGCTACAACTTTTGGGTGCTTGAGATTTCTTTTTTTAAAAAAACCAAGCAGAAGACACTGAATGTTTGGGGAAAGGAAATGCATGACCTTAAGTGGAAGGAAGTGCTGGCTATCATGGGTCTTGATTTATCAGTCAGTCCTTTCAGTGTCTGTTAAGACACTGAAAATGTTTCCTTGAAAGATGCCCTGATCCTCTCCTTTCCCTCCCCAGTCCCTGCTTATCCCTGCCTCATGGCAGTTTAACCCGTGGCCTCCATCACTGCGTCCTGGATTTCCCTGGTGTACATCTAATCGTGGTATTAATCTCTGACTTCAATGGAGTAAAGTAGTAGTTGAAGGATCAGTTAAGAACTCTGACCTTGGGCTAAATAAATCATAAACCCATTTAAAGGATAATATCTAACTAGCCCCAGGCCATGATTTTCATCTAGAAAACCCAGATATTTGAGATATCTTGCCATGAGTCTTGCAAACACCTGTGCTGTTCTCCCTACCCATACCCAGTCTTTTCCATCTCTTACTCTAGAAACAAATCATTAATATCATTGCTTCTGAAATGATCATAATATGTACACATCATTCCTAAGAACTACCCCACTCTAACTCACACAAAAACTCCCTTCACTCACTATCCTTACCCTATATATATTTTCTCCTCCATTAGGATACAAGTTCTTCAAAGGCAAAAGTTTTCCCCCTATTGTCTGAATCCTCAGCATCTGGCAGACAGAAGACACTGAATAACTGCTTTTTTATTCCTTGATACTCCATGGAGAAATATTTTATAGAATTGGGGAACCTATGGCCTTGAAGCCAGATATGGCTCCCTAGGTCTTTAGGTGTGACCTTTTGACTGAGTCTAAGTTTTACAGAACAAATCCTTTCATTAAGGCGATTTGTTCTGTGAAGTTCAGATTCAGTCAAAAGGCTGCACTTGAGGACTTAGAAGGCTATATGTGGCCTCAGAGTCGCAGGTTTTCCACCCTTTCTAGAACATATAGTATAATACCTTTGAAGATTTTATAACCTATCCATAGTCTATGTGCTTAAAATATAGCTAATGTATCCTTTAAGCTCTGTGTTCACAATCAGGCATAGAAAAAACATATTCTCATTTTCTGGCTTTTATACAGCTTGTACAATGGATCTCTCAATCTCCCTAGATTCCTGATTTGAAATGTTTCCTAAAATAACTTTCCATCAAAAATGACTTATTTTGCCAGTATTATGCCACCTGAAATACTTCAAGTTTGGGATTGTTTTTAGAATGTTAAGAACTAAAGCCAAGAGGTTATTAAACATGAAGATGCCAACTGTTTTCCTTCTTTGTTGTTTTTCCTCTTGAAGCTGTAAACAGACACATTATCCCTGGAAATCTCACTCTTATCAGTCAGTTCCTCTCATTCCATACTTCATACCATATGCTTCTCTGGTAAGTTGATTCAATCAATCTAAAGGGCAACATCTATTTCTTCTCCTTCTGCTCCAAATCTCTGTACCCTATAAATTTTATATGATAATCCAAGAACTAGCCACCATAGCATTTTAAAAAATAACCTAATGAAAATAAATGGAGGAAAATATATGAGAGCTTATCTGTACTTACACAGTCACTTTTTCAAAGGATGTGTGATTTCCTCAGTGAGGTTACTATCTCCCCACTGAGAGTACAACCCCTCCATACCTCAGACTGTCTCTAAAGTTCCCATGGCCAAAAATATCAATCACCTCATGACCAACTCTCTGGTGATAAACTTTTCAAAACTTAGATAAAATGGTTCTCAAATAGTTGTCTGCTGGTAGGCCCATGCTTTAATATTCTCAAGTCCAACAGGACCTGTCAGATATTGAACAGAATAGATATGGCCTTCAGGAACTCAGTTTCACCTCCATGCGACAATAAGGCATCAGAACGGAGACACAGGATAAAGGAGAGGGTGAGGAAACAACCCTTAAATTAAAATAAATCTTACGTCATTCTGTTATCTAATGTAGACCACAGATAAAAATGTTAAAAGCCAAAAGAATAAACACACATACAAATCTAGAACATCTAACTAACTCATACTGTTCATCATAAATCTCTGCTGTTTCTCAGCAAATAAGTTTACTGGCGCAATAACAATGGATTTATTTTTAAAATGATAAGACCAAGGGGGAAGGAGTGAGGGAAACAAAATATTTCAAAAACCAATGAACCAAGGAGTTTTCCAATTTTCTGAAAAATATTCTTTGCATGAAAACTTTTCAAAACTAGGAAATAATGGTCACTCCCTAAAGATTTAACTATTTAAGGAAGCACCTTCAAAAACCTGGTTGTCTATGTAATATGTGCAAAATAACAAGTGTTGGGTTTAAACCAAGTTTAATCCGATGTCCTAAGAATGCCTGATTAAACTCCCATGACCAGAACTAACCTGAAACAGAATATTTATATGGCAATCTAACATAGGAATGGTTTATGTCATATGAAACGTCTACAAAATATCTTTAACCTCCACTCAGAAAGTTGCAATCGCAAACTTTTAAACCTGGGCCCCAGGAACCTGTCTGACAATTCATTAATCTCCATATCACTCTAGTTATTTGCAGCAATGTGACAAAAAAACTCTCATTTATTTGTATAAAAGTTAGATCAACATTTTTGCCTCTAGAAAAGAGATAGCAGTTTTAGTAAGGGAATAAAATGAAATGAAATGAACTTAACAAATACTGAGAGTTAAGAAACTGAGGTTAATTAATCCCTGCAAAGAGCAATATCAACTCTGAACAGTAAAAAGAAAGCTGAAATGGTAGGATAAAAACATACAGGCTAAATTTTAACTGTTTGAGCTACACAGAATTACAGGAAAATGGATCTTTATCTAGTGATCCTTACAATCATTCAAAACACTGGTGGTTGTGACTATGTAGCTTTGGAAACAAATATTTTATATTAAAAAACAACAACAAAATGCCATCAGTTTTAAGATATTTCCTTTCATCACCTTGCAATCACTTGAAATAGCTACATTAACCATCAACTGAGAAAGACAGAAATAGAACGACAACACATCTGAAATTATATTTGATATGCAATCTCCCAGCAACCTTCACATTCCCTCTCTCCACTAACTCCCATCAAATGTGCTGAAATATTAATATTTATATAATTCTTTGTATCTTTTAGACACAGAATCCAGTGCTATTTGAGTCTGTGCCTCTAGACGAGAGTATTCTCAGGTGATAAAAGAAATGATGCCTGGGAGTCGTAAAATTTTACAGCACTTAAGAACACACATGGTGACTTTTGCTAAAAGCAAGTCAGTTTCAAATTGTTAAGCATTGCACTTTTATTATATAAACCCACATATGTATTCAAAATAATCATTGGGAAAAAAGTAGAATATAGTGATGAAAAAAGTTCCATGCCAGGATGAGAAATATAATACGCAGAAATATAACGAAAAAAGTAAAAAGTTAAAGCAATACACTTATCTTGAACAACTGAGCAACTTGAAAAACTGAGTCTCATAGAAGTATGTGATATGATTGTACATATGCATCTATCTATAATCATGTACCCTATATTAAAATCCTTCTCTGATGCCTCATCCTAGCATGGAGGTTACTTTGACTTTTGACATCCATACCTAAGCCACACAATTATAGAATTTCATATTTGGAAGTCCCCTCAGAAGCTATCTAGGACAACATACACCTAAAAAAGAATCTATTCTACGGTACACCCAGAAGCTGATGTGTCATTTGTTGATGGCCAACACATGCTCATTCAGCCTTTACTTCATGACATCCAGAAAGGAGGAATTCACAAAGCAGCTCATTCCACTGTTAAATCATGTTGCTAATGGTTTTCTATTCCATTGAAGCTCTTTTTCTATTTTTTAAAAGATCCCACCATTCATTCTCCCAGACAACTGAGAGAATGGAGAAGCATTCCCTAGGAAGAAGACCAACTTGGACTTGGAATATAAATAGCAGTTACTTATTAACAGTAGCTGCTATGCCATAAAGACAAAATCTATGCAGGTAACTGTGAAATTCCCCTGCTCTGCATACTCAATGGAAATGAAATCTTCATGTCTTGCTAATACATCTCCTGGCCAGCTACTTGTTGGCAGAGCCATAACAATCAATTCTAGCACCTAAAGCAAAAATGTTGGCATAGTGTTGGAGGGAGAAGAGTGAAAGAAGAGTAAAATATAATCACTTCTGTATATGGTTAAGGTAATAAGTAGACAGAAGAAATAGGTATTGAATTGAGGGATTGAGAGGAAGGGGTTTGAAGGAGTCAGGGATTGTATTGAAGAAGAATGCTGTATGCCAAGTACTGAAATTATTAGGAAGGAAGGAGAAAATCTTGGAAGTCCATCAATAAAAGCAACAAGAATCTGGACAAGATGGAGCTAATTTTAAAGTAGTAGAGGCGACTGCCAGTTGGCAGAAGGAGGGTCTGTAAAGTGGCAGTAGAGAGGGAGAAGTATGCCAACTTCTCCTCTTGGTCCTATGATTTTGGGGATTTGAAAAAAAGAAGTAAGTCTTGCAGAAGGTGCCAAGAGATGTGGTGTGATTTCATTAGTACGGGGAACACCTGGTGAGGAAGTCCTCTTTACCAGAGCAGAATAGCACCTGCTCTCCAAGTAATTGTCTTGGAGAGTTAGCTGGGGGCAGAGAAGTGAAATGACTTCTGAAGGGCCAGGTAGCCAGTACATATCAGAGTTACAACTTGAAGCCAGATCTCTGAGACTAGCTGTCTATCCACTCTACCTCCTCACTCTGGACACACATGACATATAAATGTATGCTAATATAATTTTGAGATTACATGGTGATTTGAATCTTAGCTTTCATTTGGAGAATTTCTCAGTTTCTCAGATTGAGGAGTCATGAACCAGGAGATGCTGAAGGATCCAAGATACTTTCTCTTCTAGAGCAGCACAACATTTTTTGCTAGCATCGTCCTGACCCACTCACCATATCCTCTATTTCAGAACAATGACTAGTATGACTGTTTCCTTCCCAGTCCAGCCAGATTACTTCTCCCTTCTTACCCACCTACTTTAGCAGTAGCACTGGTACTTGCATGTATAAGGGAGGAAAGATTACACAATTCCATAGGAATGGTCACAGTCTCAAGAGCTTTAAAATTTCTGATTTGTGACTTTTCACTGATGCCAAATGGCCTACAGGTGTTTCATTAGTAAGCTGCATTTTAGAGTGCTAATGTGAAAGAAAATGTTTACCCATTGTTACAGGACAAGATAGACACTTTTGTATCAACACAATTCCTTTGCCTACAGGGTCCTAATCAAATTTAAGGCAAATAATGTATGTCTTCATTTTAAATTTTCATTTTTTTTTTAAATGTGACTTGCTATGATTTTTTTTTTTGCAAGGGGAAAGAGGATGGTTTGGTGGTCACTGTACTTAAAATGCAAATCACAATAGCCCTATGAGGGCTCAGAGGAAGAAAAACTATTTGAATAAAGATAAGAGTAAATATTATGTATATATCACAAGCCCGTTATAAGAATGAATACTGCTTTCTGGTCTTCAGAATTCTGAACATGAAGAAATGTTTCTTAGGTGTGCACCCTTTGAATTACTGTGTGCTAGAGATGAATCCCAGACTACTCAGTGGACAAGGGATCTTATCACTCCACTCTACATCTATTATCTTGCCTGGTTTCAACTCCAGGGAACAAGATGACCTATGCTAGTCTTCCCCTGATTTCTCCTTTCCCTGCACTTCCCTTTCTCCAGTTTTCCTGACTCCTCTTGTGCATTGTTTCCCCTCATTAGATCAGAAATTCCTTGAGGGCAGAGACTTTCTTTTAATTAATTGTATCCCTAGCACTTAGCACAGTGGCTGGCACATAGTAAGTGTTTAGTAAATATTTATTGGATTGGGGGGGTGGGGGTGGGAAGGACCTTAGGCATTTAATAGCACAATCATCTCAGTTTACAGATAAGAAAACTGAGGTGCACAGAGGGGACCTAACTTGCCCAGGTCACATAACTGGTTAAATTAGAACTGGGACGCCAACCCAGATTTCTTAGTCCAGTTGTCTTTTCGCTGGATCTGCATCATTAGCAGATCAATTACTAGATCTCATCTGAGTCTTTCTACTTCCTTCACCCCTATCATCTCATCAAATATTTATCACACGTACCCTTCAAAAATCTTCCAAAAAATGTACTGAAGAGAACTGTCATTCTTTATCACAATCATTCTTGTTCTGCAAACTTGCCAACACTAAATTCCCTCATCTAATAAAGAACTAGCTAAATAGTTGGATGGTCTTCCATCCAACATGATTTTTACATAAATATCTTAACTGAAGAAAAATCCAGATGTGTGAATTCTAAGCACAAAACACTTTGTCTTCTACTCTGCCTTCTCCTACTGCCCTCAGGGACTTAACTCCAAGGACAAATAACATTTCTGTCATATAAACCTAAAAAGTAGTTTCTCAGTAAAGGGTTTATTCATACATAAAGCTATAGATCACTTGATTTTCACTGGCCATCTCAAAAATATTTTTTACTGGTTTGGGAAAGGTCAATTTCAAAAGACATAGGAGAACAAATAGAGAAAATGAGCTGACTGTGTTTAGCATTTGTCAATGATAACTGCTCCTGACTGAATAAAAAGGATAAAAGTATCCTCCGTGTTACAACTTTATTCTCTAAAAAAAATTATGAAAAGTTTGCTTTTCTTAATAGTGTACAGTGGTCTTGGTATTTGGGAGCTGAAAGGAGAGTCTACTAGTCTAACCCAAGATAAGAAATCAAGATCCAAAGAGGAAACAACATACCCAAAGTATAGTTTTGTGCCATTTTGGACGATTCCATTTCAGCAAATACGACCTTGATATCCCTAGTAAATATGTACATGTATTGTGGAAAGGGGAAGAATGTATGTCTTTAGAAGTAGAGAAGATGGTACCCATCTGTAAGGCCAAGAAAAGTAGGCTCTTTTGATGTTTTTGTTTTACTAAAAGTGCCTCTGAATAATGTGGTTAAGGAGGCTATTTCCCCCCCATTGTCCATAAAAGTCCCTAGGAAAGTCCACACCTTTTGTTAATGAGGCCCTTGTTCTCAAGGGATAGGATGCCCTCTGGCTCTAAAAAGCATATAAAGATTCTGAGGTACACTTTTATTTTAGGGCTTGGAAGTGTTTGTTTGGCCAGAAGAGAACTCTGGGAAGCTGCTAAGGAGCCTCTGGCTTTGAAAACCCAGATGTTGGTGCTTCCCTCTCTGGTAACTATGGTCAGACAATTGCACCTGTCTACTGAATTGTGATGTACGTATTGATTATGGTCAGGTAGAGAAAGCTGTGTCTGTTGATCTTTGATTTCTCCGTATGTTCTTTGAAGTTCAGGTTGCTGACTCCTCTGAATCATCGCTTGTTAAAATGTTGCAGTGGGGATTAGGATTGATGAGAAGATCTGAATTCAATTCTACCTCTATCTATCCAAACGTGTATTATATATGTATGCATGTACATGTGTATATGCATATATGTATATGAATGTAGATATGTGTGTTTTGATGTTCACTTGTTTCAGTCATGTCCAACTCTTCATGGCCTCATTTGAGGTTTTCTTGGCACCACTGGAGTGGTTTGCCATGTCCTTCTCCAGAAGGACTAAACTGAAGACAGCAAGGTTAAGTGACTTGACCAGGGTCACACAGCTAGTAAGTCTCTAAGGCTGGATTTATACTCTTGAAGATGAGTCTTCCTGACTCCAGGCCAAGCACTCTATCCACTGCATCACCTAGCTGACCCGTATAGACATACATAGATACATAGAAATACACATATATGTATATGTGTGTGCACATGTGTATGTGTGTACATGTGTGCATATGATTGTGTGTACACATGTGTATGCATGAATGTGTATACTCATATGTATACATAATTGTATTTCAATAAATTTATTTCATTTGTAATCTTACATTTTATTTTAGCTATTTAGAAACCCTATACTGAAAAGAGATCTGGTTTCATCAGACTTCCAAAAGGAATCCATGATACAAAAAAGGATCATAACCCCAATGCCAAGGTACTTCCTAATTCTAAAAATCTGTGACTATATAACTAATCTCTAATTTTCAATCTTATTGTAAATGCTATGAACCTGGGCCCAAAAGATTCTTAAGTTCCTGAATTTTCAGTGACTGATTTTGACCTGCCTGCTCTATGGTTGACCACTCTTTGGTGAATACTATCAAACTTTCACTTATGTAAAGGGAGAAAAGAACATCAACAAGGTGAGACAGTTGTTGAATTGATCAGGAAAACTAAATCTGCAGCAGGCATCCAGGTACGGAATGTTTACAAACCCAGCTGTCACAACCCGTACCCACAAAACTAAAGATTTTGTAAGAAAAAGGGAAGAGACTATAAATCAGTGGCAAGAAAAGGCAAAGTAGACAGCAGGCAGAAAGAATAGTCTCCTTAACTCACAGTACTTATTCCTAAAAAACCTGAGGGAAATCTGGGCTCAAAGAATCCTTGAGTTCCTATTTGAAGGTGATAGACCAGGCTAGGCTACTCCTGCCATTTGATCAGGAAATGCTGCCACACCTGTTCCTTCTTTGCCAGGTCTTCACAACATTGTTGTTGACCAGCTTGCCACAGACATGCACAATTAAATCATTCTTTAATAGCCATTAGCTCTGCAAAAACAATTGTTACCAAGGTTAATTTCCTTAGTAACCTTGCAATTTACTCTGGACATGTCACTCAAGACATAGCAATAGTTATTTGATTTGTAGATGTTTCTGACAGGGCTCCACAAAGAACTGTCTTCTGGCGTGCGTGATGACTGATGATAGAACAGGTCAAAAGGAGGCCTTTCCCTTTTGAAGGGCTCCATGTCCTGAAGAACCACAGTTTAGATGTTGCTGATCCTCATGTCAAGATAACTGTTAGAACTTCCAAATGCCCAGAGACATTTTCAGTCCAGGAGCAAGATACCATCCCATTCACTGTTATGTAAGAGAAATAAGAAAATACACAATGCTGATAAATGTAACAAGTACCATTAAATAGTGCCATCAGGGAAGACACTTTTTAAAATCTACATCCATCTCAGTCATTCATTATAGAAAATTTGAACAACTAACAGTTTTTATTTTTAAATGTTTGCTTTACAAATCATTAAACAAAAGCACTTCTGGTCATAAGCGTATCTTTTTCACATACCCAAGATGGCATCTATTTCTGTTAACACTCAAAAGGAAAGCATATTCTAACTTCCGTGTTCACTACAGTCTCATAGAGAAAAGTTCAAGATTATGGCTCTAATAGCCATTATCATTTTATGCTTCACATCAGTTTTATGAATTCAATTTAATATGGATAAATGCATAAGTGTGGATGTATACAACTGAGGAAAAAGAAGGAAAAGAGAAGGAAGGAAATTAAATAGAAATTTTCCCTAGAGGAAAAAAAAAAACAATTTTTAACCCAACTCTTAACAGCAAGTCATTTGGCCTTTCTGTGCTTCAGTTTCCTCATCTATAATATGGGGACAAAAATGGCACATATCTCCCAGTATTGAGCTCATTTGTACAAACCATTTTGTAAACCTAAAAGGCAGCTTTAAAATATAAGCTATTTGTTACTACTTTTCTTATTTTCATTTGGAGTTCAGATAGAAATGAACATGAAACAGGTTGCTAGCCTACTGTTACTCCTCTATACTTGATATTGTACAGAGTGTTGCACAACTAGATGAAAGGATTTCTTTTTGTAACTGAATGTAAGTATTGGGATATAAATTGATCTCCTGTAAGTTCACTAAAAACATCTCTAGATCAACTCTAGTAGTAGAAAGGATGATGGGAATGATGTGTACCTTACCTTATCCTTATATAGTTTTGATTTCTTTTGGATTAGGAATCTGTAATGGCAAGCAAAGTGGAATCTTTTGCTATTTTTGTTTTAGTATAACCAAGTACCTCTGATTGAATAATGTGATTAAGGAAGATCTTTCCCATGCATTAATGGACCTGAGAAGATCTGTAGGAAGGCTTATACCTTTTATTAATGAGGCACTGGTTCTCAAGCGTTGTGATGCTTTTTGGCTCTAAATACTCTGAGGGTGAGGTTTTGCTTTAGGGCTTACTGACTGGAAGTGTTTTGTTTGCTCAGAGGAGACTCTGGGATGCTGCTAAGGAGCCCCCAAACTCCCTTTAAAAACCCAGATGTTGGTGTTTCCCTCTCTGGTAGGTCAGGCAGTTGTATCTTTCTGTTGATTTGTGCTGTATGTATTGCTTACTATCAGACAGTTTGGAAGCTCTGTCTGTTGATTTACATTTCTCTGAAGTTCCAGGTACTGACTTGTTCCCTTGAACTAAGTGAATGATACATGTGATTGATTAAAGTGATTGTTGACCCTGCAAAAGTTGCCTTTCCTTTTATAAATGTAGATCTAAGAACCTGTGATAGCAGGCCCCCCTGGGTATGTCAGGGTCCTTGCTTTTATAGAACCTACTGTACATTTTGAAATTTTTCATTCCATATAGTTAGGAGATTATGAGAATTTGGTATGGTAGCATCTGTTAAAACATGGTTCTTAAATTTTTATGGCTCAATGATATATCTGTAATATTGTGAGCAATAGTTTTGTCTGTAATGATGTCTGTGCCATTAGCATATAACCTCTGTTGTTTTTTATTTTTGCTTGTTCTTTGTTTTCACAGTGACCAGTACAGTTCCTGACACAGAAAGAGCTTCATAAGTGCTTGCTGATCAATTTATTGATTTTTCAACGATATTTTAGTATCTGTATTTGTAAAGCAGAGATTTGCTGTTGATTATGAAGATAGTGAGCTTCTACGGGCCACCTACTTATGTCTTTCTGGTATATATTTGCTGCTAAATTTTTGTGATATGTTGCACAGGAACTCCTTTTTCCTTGCATAATAGTCATTGATCAGCAAGTCCAGGATCCATAAAGATAACCTTTCTCTAATTTCTAGTGACCATGACCTAGTCCTGTGCTGCTAATATAAACCTTTCTGTTCTTTAAGTATGGAGTCCTCCATCTATGGCGTTAGCCATTTATTTGATGCTTCTTTGTCAACATGTTATTTATTGGCTAAGCTCAAGTGGATATTGCCCATGGAGGACTTTTTGTTCCACTCTTGTTTCTTAGCTATTTCATAGGCTACATTCAGAGATAAATAACTTCCCTTTACACTTGACAAATCCAACAGCATAAGTACCTATGTTAGCCTTTACTATTGCCTTATACAGGGACATCTCTGTTTCAGGTGTATTTCTGCAAACTTTAATCTGTTTACCACATTCTTTGAAAAATGTCTATCAATGTTCTTCCTCTTTTTTGACTGAAGAAGTGTTAGTCTTTCTATAGTAATTTTAGTATAATGAACTATATTTTCTTTTATTCTTACTGCCCCAGCTAAGGAGGCAAGAATGTTGGTCGTTATAAAAAGTAAATTCTTTGATGGAAGACACTTCATGCATATCATGTGTCGAAGCCCAGTAATAGTTTTGTCTTTATTATTACAGTTCCCACTAAGAACATCTAGATGTTTCTATCTTCCTTTTATAGTCACAATAAACATTCTTAGTTAATCATGGTTGGAGGAAAATTAAAGTTCACTTAGCCCAACCCCTGATTTTACTAGTGACAAAAACAAAGCTCAGAGATGTGGAAATGTTTCCTTAATGTCAAATGGGTAGGATGTATCAAAGCTAGAATTCACACCCAGGTGCTTTTTCCCACTACACTATATTAGGAGGCTCAAAATGGTTGCTCTAAATCAACAGTTCTAAAGTATGGTCCATGAACCCCTGGGGCACCCCAAGATTCTTTGGTTTTTTTCCTTAAAATGATGAGCTTTTAATTGTTTGGATTTGCTTCCCTATCTTAGAGTCCTAGAGAACTACTATGAATGGTCTCAAATGTACTCCATGATTCTTTTTTTAATATTTTATATTTTTAATTACATGTAAAAAAATCAACATTTCTTTTTAAGTTTTAAGTTCCAAATTCTAACCCTCCATCTCTCCCTTCCCTCCTGTACATTAAGAAGGCAAACAATTTGATATATAGTATACAAGGGCAGTCATGTAAAACTGTGCTAACAATCAAATTAAGATCTTTTGCTGTTTTATTAAAAGTGCCTCTGATTGAATAATGTGATTAAGGAGGATCTTTCCTACCCATTGGCAGGCCAGCCCATTGTGAGAAGCTTGATTAAGGGAGTTGTTTTGTAGGAGGGTCCCAAGTACCATTTGTTTTTTCTATTGGGGCACTGGATCAAAGGGTTATGGCCTCTGGCTCTAAAAAAGGTATAAATACTCTGAAGGTGAGGTTTTGCTTTGGGGCTTAGTTTTTGTAAGGTTGGAGTGCCAAATGAGGACTCTGGGAAGCCACTTTAAGGAGACCTAGGACTTTGAAAACTCAGATGTCAGTGCTTCCCTCTTTGATAACTGTTGTCAGACAGTTAGGCTGTCTGTTGAATTAAGGTCAGGCAGAGGAAGTCATGCCTGTTGATTTTAGGGCTTACTGACTAGAAGTGTTTGTTTGGCCACACAAGGACTCTGGGAAGCCACTGAAGGAGGGCCCTGCCCCCCTCCCCACTCCCTAGCTTTGAAAACCTGCATGTCTGTGCTTTCCTCTCTGATAATTATGGTCAGACAGGTAGTCCAATTGTTTATTGAATTCAGGAAGAGGAGGCCATGTCTGTTGATCTTTTGATTTCTCTGTATTTTCTTTGACGTTCAGGGTGCTGACTCCCCTAAACTATATGAACGATGTATGTGCTTGGTTAAAGCGTTTGTTAAGCCCTTGAAAGTTGCTTTCCTTTATGAATATAGATCTAAGAACCTATGACAGCAGCCTCTTCCATGTATGTTGAGGTGCTTACTTTTACCAAAACATATTTCCATATTAGTCATGTTATGAAAGAAAACACACACCAAAGATAAAAGAAAGGAATGCTTTAAAAGTATGCTTCAATCTGCATTCAGACTCCATTAGATCTTTCTTTGGAGGTAGATAAAAATTTTCATCATGAGTCCTTCAGAATTGTGTCAGATCATTGCATTACCGAGAATAGCTGTCATTCACAGTTATTTCTTGCACAGTATTGCTGTTTCTGTGTAAAATGTTCTCCTGATTCTGCTCACCTCACTTTGGATCAGTTCAAGTAAGTCTTCCTAGGTTTTTCAGAAAGCATCCTGATTATCATTTCTTATAACATATAGTATTCCATCACAATCATAAATCACTTGTTCAGCTATTCCCCAATTGATGGGCATTCCCTCAATTTCCAATTTTTTGCCACCCAAAACGAGTGGCTATAAATATTCTCATACATATAAGCCATTTTCCTTTTATATAAATATAAATATTCCTTAAATATTTATATTTAAGATACAGATGCAAAAGGGTATGCACAATTTTATAGCTTTTTGAGCATAGTTCCAAATTGCCCTCCAGAATGGTTGCATCAGTTCACAACTCTACCAAGTGTGCACTAATGCCCCAATTTTCCCACATCCCCTGCAACATTTGTCATTTTGGGGGTCACATTAGCCAATCTGATAGGTGTGAAGTGGTACCTCAGAGGTCTTTTAATTTGCATTTCTCTAATCAATAATATTTTACTCATATCAATATGACTATAGATAACTTTGATTTCTTCATCTTGAAACTTCCTCTTCATATCCTTTGGCCATTTATCAACTGAGGAATGATTTGTTTCCTTACAAATTTGGTTCAGTTCACTATTTGTTTGAGAAATGAGACCTTTATCAGAGAAGCTTAATGTAAAAAATTTTCCCCAGTTTTCTACTTCTCTTTTTATCTTGCATGCATTTGCTTTGTTTATTCAAAAATGTTTTTAATTTAATGTAATCAAATTATCCATTTTACATCCCATAATGCTTTCTATGTCTTCTTTGTTCATAAATTCTTTCCTTATCAATAGATCTGACAGATAAACTATTTCAATGCTCCCCTAATTTGCTTATGATCTCACTCTTTAACTAAGATTCTTTCAAGAATCTGAAAGGTCAAAAATATTTTCATAATTTTACTAACATCCTTTTAATTTCTAAGATGATATTTATCTAGACACATCTAACTCACCTAAATTGGGTGTACTCAGTTTTTAAGAGTGTAAGAGGGTAACAAAGGTTGAGAAACATTATTTTATTTTTAAAAATATATTTATTTGTTTTCAGTTTTCTACTAGAGAACCATTATTTTAAATGATGACAGGAATATCATAAACCTGTGGCCACTTGGAATGACCACACTGGAACTGCAAATTTCATAAATTCACTTTTTGAAAAAAACTATGTGATCCAAAGCATATAATCTTTTAGTAGAATTTCTGATTCAGGACACCTCAATAAATTTTACCACCAGCAGCAGCAGCATTAGATTTTTAATGACAAAGACACTTAAACTTGAAATAACACCAACTTTGATTGGTTTTGCTACCTTTAGTGATGATTCAGTCCAAAGAAGAGTACATGAGATGAAAGAGTTCAGTGATTAAGGATTAGAGAATGATAGTCTATCCCTCCCATGACCAATCCTAGGAGGGTGAAGATTGTGTATTATCTACATTTTTCCTCTCCCAGAGTGGTCTGTGCACAGTATTTAGTGAATGAATGAATTATAATGATAGACTGGAAGAGACAGAATTAAGAAAGTAAGAGAGGAGGAAAAAGGAAATGGTATGGAAACAAGAGCTTAAGACTCCAGAAAAATCTATACTTCTATCTGAGAATTTGTAGGAGATTTTCAAGACTGTTTTACATGTTATATTCACCAAAAATTAGATTTCTTAATCATTCATTTAAACCTCTTCATTAAAATTAAAAATCAATATCCTATCAATACCCCAAAAAATTTTAATATAAAACACAGAATCTAAGGTAAGATTGCCAGCAAATCCATAAAAAAATGGTTTTATAGATTATATCCAACCTGAAAAATACTTTAATATCAATTTTCAAAATTGTTGACAAGCATTCCTTAAAATCTGAGAATTTGCTTACTTACCTATGCTGCAAACTGACTTTGTTTATTTAGATTCCTGTTGATTTTTATTGCAATGTCTCAGATGCTTCATGCATTTAAAAAAAAACCTCCCATCAATTGACAGAAGAAATTAAGAACCATAAGGAGATACAGTGAGGCTCCAGGGCAAACTAAGTTTTAGAAATTAATTTCAAGTTTGTTCTAATAGCTAAAAAAAACTTGAAAAATAAAAATTGTGCTAATTTTGAATAGTAGAGTTCACAGCAAACCATAAAACCTCTCTGCACCTCCAAAGCAGCAATGTAATTCACACTTTTTCTATCCTTGCCAATTAAAAAATCAGTAGGCTGATTTTAAAGACTCCTCTTTCTTTTTCCCAAACTAGTTAGGAAATGAAGATAGTTTGCTTCATATCATTTTAATTAGAGTTACTAATTCCATCTTCGATGAAAATAATTCTCTTTTGTCTAACTGTCAAAGCCTATTTGTTTTACTGTAGGCTGATACTTCCCAGAGAAATTGACAAATACCCACTACTTCCTTTACACTCTTATTAGGAATGTCTGGTTTACAAAATAGCTTTAAAAAAAACCTCAGTACCACAAAAATTATGGATTATACAAACCATTAGGGTACTAACATTTTCAAGAGTTCATGAAAAATTACTTTCTCATACATTTATTTGAGAACGTGTCTTTGTGGTTTTTAGAAGAGAGAGTATATGGGGAAAGAAAGGGACACAGCCTTGGGCACATTTATTGCGAAGCAGTTATCTCTTAGACCTTATTTTCCTAATCTATATAATGAGGAAATTGGAATAGGTAATCTTTTAGGTCCGTCTTCTAGATCCTGTGAATTTCTACAAGGTCTAGTAGCTAATATATAATACTAAAGTCTGAAAAATGCCTAGCCTATGTTCATTCACTTGGTGAATAACCCATTGAGACAGGTGATATGATTAGCCCATTTTATGAGAAAACTGAAGCACATAAAGGTTAAATGACTTGTCCAGGCTCACACATTGTCTCTAAGGGAGGATTTGAACTCATCTTCCTGAATTCAACACCCAAACTTTATCCACTTTACCATCTAGCAACACATACAGCTTCTAAGATTCAAGGAGATCTATTAGGGAATCACAGTAAGTCTGAACTATTGTGTTAGTTCAATAAGCAGTAATTAAAGAAAATAACTAAAAATTTCTAGGGTTCTATGTATTACCTTTCCATACAGCATTTATGTACTACCTCATAGAGAAAGTAGAAGAATGACTGGGAAGATATACGTATCATCCTGCTCCTATACCATCTGGATTTTTTCTTCCAGGTCTCTATATTTTGAGAATTTATTTCAATATTTCATTAAACCAAGTTTGGATATTATGAGAAACAATATGGTAACATCTATTAAAACACTGCCCTTAAATTTTTATAGATCAATTTTGAGTAACTGTTGTCTGTGACACTATTATATTGCAGAAGTTTATATATGAGCTCCTTGAAAGTATAGGCTATTTTATTTTTTTCTAATCCTTCCTAAAACGCTTTACTATTTTGACTTCTTTGCACTATCCTGATTTCCTTTCTATCTCTTTCCCTCTTCAGCCCATTTTTTTCCTTTGTCATCTAAATACGGTTATTTGTCAATAACAGATGTTTCTTGTACCTTCTGCTCTTTTCTTCCTATGTGCTCTCCTTAGAGATTTCTTCCACCCTCATAGATGACCCTCCCCATGCCTCATCCCAAACTCTATTGCTAACCTTGTCCTCTTTTCTGACCTCTAGAAGCAGAAGCAAAATGGCTATAGCTCTGGACATGGAGAAAGGAAAATCTGAGCTCAAATCCAGCCTCAGACACTTCCTAGCTGCGTCACCTCAGCAAGTCACCTAATATATTTGCCTCAGTTTCTTCATCTGTAAAACAGAGATAATGATAGTACCTGCCTTCCAGTGTTGTTGTGGGGATCAAATGAGGTAATAATTGTAAAGTGTATGGTACATAGTAAGTGCTATATAAATGTTACTATGATTAGTTCCTTATCTCCAACATTTCTCTCATTTCATACTCAACACACCCAAAACCCAAACCTTCATCTTCCTTACAATCCTTTCTCACATTCTTACATTTATTCACAACGTAACATCTTTGTGGTCATCAAGAAGCTCAAAATCTCAGGTTCTTTGTCTCTGCCATCTAGGTAGTTACCACATTCTGGTGAACCTTCAAATTCTCCAATGAAGTGACTTGCCTGATTCCTCGGCTTCTTTCAAAGCCCTGGTTTCCATAATTCAGGGTTCTACAATCTTTGGCATGAGTACACTGAGATAACAAATATAAAAGGGCTCCAAAGATGCTATCAAGAATACATCCACTCCTAATTGTCAACAGTTATCACTGTCCAATCCTTCAGGGCATATGGACCCAAGACTGAAGGTGAAATGTCAAACAATTACATGCATAAAATATTCATAGAGACACACACAAGAGAGGAGCTACAAACCCAACTCCATAGGGAAGTCAGTCCAGCTAACCAGATCACTAAGATCTGCATCTTCAATAATGAGGTCTCTATTATCTATCCTTCCCATCAGCACATTCTGCTTTAGGGCTAACATATAAGGACCCCAAACCCTGAGTTTTCTTTGCTTTTGGTACCCTTAATGTGGAAGGGAGGCTGATATTCACATTAAGACCATGGCTAGCTTTCTATTCCCACACTTTAACTACCCTGCCTTAAATGCTAACTTGCCGTATGATGTTGGGAAAATTAACTAAAAACCTCTTTTAGATTCAATTTCCTCTTCCACGAGATGGAATAAGAGAATTAATCTCCCATAAGGTGGAGGGTATCAGTAGTACTGACTTCATGGGGTTATTGGGAGGATCAAATGCTAAGTATAATGTATATAATGATGTAAGTTCGGGCTTCACTGAAAGAATCTACCAGACAATTCCAGCAGCAGAGAAGGTGACAAGTACAACATGGTTTTGATTTCTTCTACTATATCTCTATATTTTGAAAGCCTTCGTTCTGCTTAGTTTTAAGATTTTGAGTATTTGATATAGCAATATTTATATAAAACATTGCTCGTAATTTTTTTGGTATCAATGTTATACTCAGGTGATTGCTGAAAGATGTTCCAGTTCCAATAGAGTGTATTTGTCCCATTCTCAAAGGTATATCAGGATTGATATTTGTATTATTGTGATTTATTGTGTATTGCTTTATGAAATAGAGTTGATCAATAAACATTTATTAAGCACCTATTAAATGTTGGGCATTGTGCTAAGCTCTAGAGACATTAAGAAAGGTAAGAGAAAGTTCCTTCTCTCAGAGTGAATCTGATGTATGCCTCTAATGACTTGGTCATGTTTTGCTAGATATTTATTAACAGATGCTAAATTTTTGCAACCGAGAATTATATATTTTCACCATTTTCACCCATAATCTATACTTATTACAGGCAAACTACTCCAGAGAAAACCTAAAAATGGATGAAAGAAGGGATATAGTCAGAAAATCATTTATTAAGAGCTGGAAGGGACCTTAGAGGTCATCTTGTCCAACCACTCCATTTTACAGATGATAAAATCAAGGCTTTGGGAGTTTCAGTGATTTGTCCAAGATCACATAGGTGTTAAGTAGTAGAGCTCAATATTCTATAGTCTCACTATCCTACATCATAGTAGCAGTAGTAATAGTAGTAGATGTAGTAGCTGTAGTAGTGGTGTAGTGATAGTGGTAATGACAGTAGTAGTAATAGCAGAGTTGTTGTGGTGGTGGTGGTGGTGGTGGTAGTATAAGTGGTGGTGGTGGTGGTAGTATAAGTAGTAGTGATGGGGTTTTTCTGTTTGATTGGTTTTTTTGTGGTTTGTTGTTTTAAGGGGTTTTTTTGGCAAGGTCATCAGGGCTAACTGACTTACCCAAGGTCACACAGCTAGTAAGTGTCAAGTGTCTCAGGCCAGATTTGGACTCAAGTCCTCCTGATTCCAGGGGCTGTGCTCTATCCTCTGTGCCACCTACCTGCCCTTCATAATGTTAATAATAGTAGTGGTGGTGGTGGTAGTATTAATAGTAGTAGTATTTTGTGTATCATTGTCACTTATTTTAAATTTTATTTAACCTTGAACACATTTCTGACTTTTGCTCCCTCACAAGAGCAAGATCCTTGAAGGAAGAGACTGTCAAATTCATTATTGTATCTACCACAGCACCCAGCACCATTCTTTGCATGTATATATGCTTTATACATATTTTAAAGATTATTCATTAGATCATTTGTTCAAGGTGATATGCCTGCTGAACTGCTGAAAGAAACAAGACAAGAGTCAAGAGCTTTTGATATCCAGAAAGCATAAGAATCCCAGAGAGAAATATACCTACCAGAGAGATAACTTTTTTCTAGGCTTTTTTTGGAATGGAATTATATCTAAAATAATGTTAAGAAAGATAATTAGAATTTAGAATCTAAAATCATGTGTTGACTTGTTAATCCAACCAGTGTCTTCTATCTTCTTTCAGGCCCCCACAAGGTGATTATCTCCCATCATTCCACTGCTATTCTTAAGCTGTCACTTTGTGGTAGGAGATATTTCCATCACAATGCTCATTGACTCTTTAACAAAATTATGTGTGATCACACTTTTTAAAAAACAAAGAGGTAAGTCTTAAGATAAAAGAAATAAAAATAATTTTGAATCTTAATACTTCATCGCAAATATGTAATTCTGAATAAAATGAGTTTTTCACAAAAATAGTATATGTAGTCCATGTTGTCTCTGAGAATATGTATCCCAAATCTGATTCTTGCAGACAAATTAGATTACCAGAGCTAGTTTAGTAGCTTCTGCCCTCAAGTTTCTAGGGATACATGCCCACAATATATCATGGGTGATTCTCCAATGCTATCAGATTAACCCTCCACCTGTATGCTTTTCTCCAAGATTACCAGTTAAGAATCAATTGAGTTTAACCTTAAATAGTTTTTAGAAAGGCACATGCACATTTACTAAGGTGGTCCTATAGTTGGTGCAACATTTGTCCCCCACCTTAAGAAAAGTTGATCCCATACTCCACCTCAAGTATATACAGAGTCCTAGGGAAAGTGAGCTCATACTTTGAAAATACATGCAACAAAAGGGGCATTCATAGCTCCTGATTGTTGGAAGTACTTTTGTCCCATTTGTAGAATGTTCAAGAAGTTCTCCTTGAGAAAAGAATAGTCACTTTGCTAGGTTCCTTATCAATCCATGAACCCAGTCTGCCCTTGGATGAGGTGAACACTGACACCAGCTGATTCAGGAGTACTATTAAGATCATGATGGGAAGATGAGACATCCATCATCCTCTGAAGCTTGAAGATCCTCCTCCTCCTAACCAAAATTAGGAGAGAGGGAGGGGAGAGGAGACCTGGCCAAGGTCAAAGCCACATCAGATTCAAGGCTATCACCTAGGTAGTCTCTCATCATAGATGTACCATAAAGTCCTCATTTGGGGAATTCTCTTTCCTTCTCAATTTACTTGCTAATTTATAGAAGACCACTAGAGGATGACAAAATTTCCCAACCATTTGTGTCAAATTCCCATCTATAGGCATTTCTCTTCATCCAATGACTTTCATAGACTTCATACACAGTCTAAATTCTTTTGATTAATTAACTAATTGATTGATTGAGACATGTTCTCACCTAGTTATGGTATCAGAGCTAAAATGGGTGAGGTGGTTTTGACCTAGCCTCATTATAAGATGATTTGTCTTTGTAGCCCTAGTGCCTAGCACTGTACCTTGCTTAAGGTGCCTTAAGTAGACAGTGAACAAATGTTTGTTGATTGATTGATGTAAGAATCATATTTCATTTAGAACTCTTTTTGATTTGGATGTTTCAACTTCTTCCAGAAGTTCTATTATTACTCAAATAAGCCTCTGATGTTTTTGCATTTCCCATATCTGTCAAGATACCTGAAACATTGGATTTTGGAAAAAAGGCTATAGAATGTGGCTAAAAGATCATTTTTTTCTGACAACACATTTGATTTTTTTCCTTCAAAGAATTACACACATGGATTATTTTATGACATATAAGAAAATACCCTTCATTTTTATGATCTATATATGGCAGCTCATGACTTTGGAGCTTATGTGTTAAAGACTATAACTAGTTCATAAAAATAAATCAGTTATTGTCTAGGAAGACATTTCATTCAACTATTGCTCCTTACTCACAAGTGCCTAATGAGGCATGAGACAGGAAAGAGCACAATCAAGTTGTTTATTTTCCATAAACTCAGTCAATACCCCCCCAAAAAAAAACATTTCAAAAAACATTAATCTCAGTATCTGTGTTGTAGAAGATGAGAAAGGACGGGGAGATAGGGAAGAGGAATGGAGAACTGAAAGGTATTTAACTTTGAAGACCTGGTGTGAGCATGGAGGGGATATACTGACCCCTTTCTATGGAAATCCTTGTTCTCCTTCAAGGCTCTGATAAGGTTCCACTCCCAGCATTATTAATTTCATTTTATTTTCAATGGTAAAGACTTCCCTGATCCTTTTTCAACCCTTCAGATGAAAGAGTTCTCTCCTTCCTCAAATTTTCCTAGATGGCTTTGTCTGGATCTTTCCTTTGCCTTCATCACATTGTTTTGAATCGTATTTACTTATCAATTAATAAGTCAATGATCATCCCTTAGGTGATTACTATGCATCAGGCATTGCACTAAGGACTGGGGATACAAATAAAGGCAAAAGCAGTTCCTTTCTTCAAGAAGCTTGCATTCTAATGGGGGAAACAAAAAGGAAATAACCAAGCACATAAAAGGTATAGGTAGAGTGGATGGAAGGTAATTTTAGGTATTAGCAACCAGAAAGACTGAATTGTGATCCCTTCATCAATCAATCAACACATATTAGATGCTTGCAGAAAGTGAGATGTGAGCTGTCTTGAAGAAAGACAGGGTGAAAAAATGCATTTTAGGCATGGAAGGTAGCCAGAACAAAGGCAGAAAGATGAGAAATGGAGTGTCATGTGAGAGGAAGAGCCAGTAAGCCTTTGTGGTTGAATCATAAAGTGGAGGGAGGAAGGGAAATACTGTTGAAGACTGGGAAGGTAGGAAGGGGTGAAGTTGTGAGACTTAAATATTTGTCAGATACCCTTTAAAATCATTATACGCTCCCTAAGTATAGGAACTCTCTCTTTTCCCCCATATTTGAATCCCCAGTGTACGTTGCTGATGTTTTGACAATTAGTCATGTCCAACTCTTTGTGACCCCATTTGAGGTTTTTTTGGCAAATGTACTGGAGTGACTTGTCATTTCCTTCTCCAGTCCATGAGAAAACTGAGGCAACCAAGGTTAAACAGCTTGCCCAAGGTCACACAATTAGTAAGTGTCTGAGGCTGGATTTGAACTCAGGTCTCCCTGATTCCAGGCCCAGTACTCTATGTATTATGCCACCTAACCTAAAAGCTTAATAAATTTTTAATTTAATTGATTTAACTGCACAACAGGAGTAATTCAAAATAGGATGAAAGAATGGTGGTAGTAGTAGGCATTACAAATGTGCATAGCAGGAGAGACATCAGCACCAAAAATCCCATCTCCCATCTAAGTCATCAGAATGGTTCATTGAATTTATTTTCAAATATAAAAAAGGGTTTAAAAATAAAAGGGAGGAAGAAAACACTTTTTATTCAAATAAAAAAATGAAAATTTTATTATGTAACTACTTTCACCTTTGCAAATATCATCTTAATAAATTAAATTCCTGTGGCCAAAACTTGTTTTTGGCACAAAAATAAAAATCACAGCAACAGTGGCATTATTGCGATCATAAAATATTCTGAGGAAATTATGGTAATGTATATGGATAGATATACATTTATGGGGCATCTAGGTGGTGCAATGGATAAAGCACCAGATCTGGAGTCAGGAAGACCTGATTTGAAATCCAGCTTCAGACACTAACTAGTCGTGTAATCCTGGAGAAGTCCCTGAAAACGTGTTGGTCTCATCTGTAAAATGAACTGGAGATGGAAATGGCCAACCACCCTACTATCTTTGCCAAGAAAACCCCAAATGGGGTCACAGACAGTCAAACATGACTGAAACAACTCAACTACAATAATAATATACTTTTACATCGAAACTGTACTACAATTTTATATTGGTGGACCTGTGGTCTATAACAGTGTAGGAATTCCCCCAGATTGCACTGATCACAAACTGTACATTCCTTCATATCTTATGTAATTCTTCTCCAGGCCCTCCCAGAAATCCTCCACAGAGAATAAATCCCGTATACTGAAGACTTCGTCTAGTTCTCTTGAGGTTGAAACATACTGATGTGCATGCGCTGTCCATGGGTTCTCCCTGACTCTTACTATTAGCCCACTTCATTTTCCAATTATCAATTACATTGTCCTTTGAAAATACCTTTTATATTGCTATTCCTGATTGGTTCTTACTTTATTTAATTGTATGTTTCAGTCTACTTTCCCCCATTGTGTTTTTCTCCACTGACCAACAACTAATTTTTCAGAGATGGTGATATTCTGGCTCTGTTGCCATATAGTATCACTAGAACAATGTTAGTGTTATTAAGATGTTATTAAGATTTCATTTCAGGAAGATCAGTGTCATTAAAAGCATTATACCTTTTGTCAAAGGTCTTGCTACTATTCAGTTGTGGACCCAATTCACTCCTCATTTATAGTGACTAGCCAAAATATATGTGTGCTTTTAAATCAACTATATGAGTATTGTATTCAACTAGACAATGAATATTCTTCATTTTTTTTGAGTTTTCTTATATAAATCATAGGATCAAATACTTAGAACTGGAAAGTTCTCTCAAGACCAGTGGTCCCTCACCCTTCATGTTGTTACTGTCTCTCTTACTCAAAGGAGACCAAAATGACATCACAATGTTGGGGTCAATGTACAGAATGTCCAACAATGGCTAATCAGACCAATATGAATTTAGAAGACTTTACCACAGGTTGGATACAAATAGTCCATCTATTTAGGATGGAGATGTCTCTAAATTTGTTCATCTTACATTTCTTTTGAGCTACTGCAATTGTGCTTTGCTCATAGAACATAGCATCCTTCTTTGATGTGGTATAGATGAGGAAACTGAAGCACACTGATCTGAAGTGACTTGCCCAGTGTCACAAGCTAATCAGTGTCTAAGGTGGGTTTCAAACACTGGTTTTTCTGACCCCAAGTTCACTGCTCTATAAAGTACACCACATTGTCTCTGAATTCTTTTAAGTAATGGGAATCTCATTTAGGAAGCTCTGCAGGACTCTGGATGTTGATACAATCTGCATAATTCCATCCACAAAAAATTGAATGTGAAAGACTTCATCCTCTTTAGGAAATTGCTCTTCAGTCTGGACTGTGTGAGTACGTCCTCCATGACAGTAGCAAAGACTTTGTGTGAGCTTATATATTTCTATTTGATTCCTTTCATGATATTTATAGGACAATAGAGAAGCCTGTCTATGCACTTGATATGTGCCTCCATATGACATTTGGGGTGCTGCAGCAATAATAAAAGCCTAAACTTGACTCATATCCTTCTTTCTGCAAGCATAAAGAAAAGCAAACTGTGATTTTATTAATTAATCAATTAATTAACCAACAAGGAAACATAGTATGTAATTTGGCCATCAGTTTTTAACTATGGGGTTTCATCAGAGGGTCCTTAGTGTGAATACTCTGGCTTCTCCAAAGGCTGCATTATCCCCATTACTCACAAGAAAGTGTTCAGGTATAGTTCCTAGATTACTCACCCCCACCCCATCCCCACCCATTGTAGGCAGTGCTGGATAGGTTTTGCTGTTCTTGCTTTCCAGATTGAAAATTCAGTGTGGGTCATGGGTTTTTAACCTTTTTTTCTGTATCACAGACTTGGAAGTCTAGTGAAACCTGCGCCTCACTTCTCAGAATATGGTTTTTAAATACATAAAATAAAGCACATAGAATTACAAAGGAAACCAATTACAGTCATCAGAATATTTAAAAAATAATGATAATCACACACCCCAATCAAAAAACTTTGGTTGATGGGGAAGCAATGGAATCTCTGCTCTGTACAATTCAGTCAGTCAATTTTGTGACTAGAAAGATGTTGTCTGCTATAAAATGCCATTTGTGAAAGCCTTTCAATTCCGTTCTAATACTTCGTAATGGTAATTATGAGAGTTAAATATCTTCCCCACCTATTAATGGGTCTGCCCATTAAGGGAAATTTGATTAGGTGAAATTTGTTTTGCAGGAAGGTCCACACCTTTTGTTAATTTCTAATGAGGCACTGGTTCTCAAGGGCTGTGATAACCTCTGCCTCTGAAAAAGTGTATAAATACTCTAAGGTGAGGTTTTACTTTGGGGCTTACTCATTGGAAATGTTTGTTTGGCCAGATGAGATTCTGGGCAGCCACTAAGGAGTTCCCCAGCTTTGAAAATCCAGGTGTTGGTGCTTCTCTCTCTGGTAACTATGTATGTAATGGTCAAACACTTAGATCTGTCTATTGATCTGTGATGTATGTATTGCTTATGGTCAGACAGTTGGAAGCCCTGTCTGTTGGTCTTTATTTCCTCTGTTTGTATTTTCTCTGAAGTTCAGGGTGCTGACTTTTCCCCCTGAACTAAGTAAATGTTATATGTGCTCGATTAAAGTAGATTGTTGACCCCTCAGAAGTTGTTTTCCTTCTAGAAAACAGAACTAAGAACCTATACAGCAGGCCCTTCTGTGTATGCTGGGGTCCTTGCTGTTACATACTTTTATCAAAATATCCTTGATACATGCATAAATAATTCTCACAAAGATTTTGTAGAAACAGGAAGATAGTTATATGGGTCATTCCTTGATACAATGTAAGGTCTATGATTTTTGTTCAAGCATTGGATATGCTCCCTTCTTTCAAATGTCTTGAAAATCTATCCATCAGTGTCCTCAAATCTAGGGTTTACAACATAGACTGCCTCAGTATATACTAGTTCTAATCTAGCTAATTTTCTTTCTGTGGTTTATCACCATTTCTACTGCCTCATAGAACATATTGAGGAGTATGATGTTTAGAGCTTGAATGAAGTGCCTCCACTGTCACTGATGAATAGTAATCTTGATAGAATTTTACTCCTTTTCTGGTTTGTTGTTCTAATTTCATCATTCAATACTCTCAAGATGATCTGCCTTGATTGGTTCACCTACAAAACATTCTATAAACTTTTCTTTCCCTCTTCCATTTTGCCTATTTTTATAAAGCAATTCAGTCCAGAATCTTCTATAGCACTCCTCTCTAAGACTCTGTGAATGAATTTATATTCTAAATCATTGTTATCCCTGGCTGCCATATCTTTCCACTTAGTAAGGAATTCATCTGTATGTATACTTGCTTTAGGTTTTCAGCAATCTTGATCTCCTCATTGTGGCAACTAATTTTTACCAGTTACACTTATGCAAGAAGTGATAATGTGTTTTATTCTTTCATCTATTTCCAATTTTTTTGCATTAATATTTTGTTTAGGTAAGTCAAGTTTTCATTGTATATCATGCTATAAGAAAGCATCTGAGGATTCTGGATTTAATGTTCAAAAAAACTTCATGAAAGTTGAGAAAGTAAGGACCATATTAAAATACTTCAGGCTACATATTATTTTGTGTGGGGAGAAAGGCTGATTTATTTCAATACTTGATGGTGAAACTGATTTTGTCCGTTAGTGAATTCCAAAAAAGGAGAGGACAAAAATTTAAGATAATTATATTTATTTAATCTTAGAGATAATTTCTTGTGCTCCTCTTCTCCCCAGCATGATTTGGAGTAATGTGGAGAAAATACTTGGTATTTGCATTGTGCCATCAATTTTTCACTTCAGAACATTTAATTAAATTTTCTGGAAATCCTTAACTGAACACATTGAATTACTGTATGAAAATCTACTATGGAAAGAATTTTGCATTAAATCTCTTGTTATTTATCTTTTGTTAATTTTACTGTCAGGTTAATTTTGGTGATTTATATTTGATCTCACTTTTTTTCTTTGTACCCTATCTTTTGATTATTTTTTTCCTGCTTTTCTGTGTTTCTTCAGTGGGTAAAATTTCACTTGAGTGAACTTTAAGGAATGTCAAAATCACTATTTTATATAACCTTTTCAAAAAAAGAAACATTGCTAAAAATGGAGAAGTAAACGGTTGTTTACATTTAGTTATATGAAGCAGTTTTCAGGCAGGGATATGCCACATTTACATAGTGACCCAAATAATGGAGGGGGTGGGTGTTCTGAAAGAAACATTCCCAAATTCAGTGTACCCTGAGAGGATAGGGTTATTCCCTTATGCTGCAAATACAGTGACTTTTCCATTCAACCAGATGTCTTATATAGTACAGAAAAATAACAAAAATGATGAAACATTTTACCACTGTTTTTAGCATTATCTATAATGGTTTTTTTTATAAATTTATTTATTTAACTTTTTACATTCATTTTCACAAGATTTTTGGTTCCAAAATTTTCTCCCCATTTGTCCCCTCCCCCCTCCCCGATACACTGGACATTCTAATTACCCATATCACCAATCTGCCC